>JAODAL010002827.1:0-186398 GCA_025379985.1 Phyllomedusa bahiana
CCTGAAAACCCCCTTTCCCCGAATCCAGTCACTATAACTTTTTTATTTTATTACACCCAGAAATGCATCCAGACCCTTTTTGAACTCTGTTATTGAATTCACCATGACAGGTCCCTCGGGCAGTGACTTCCACAGTCACACTGCTCTAACAGTAAAGAATCCCTTTCTATGTTTATGTAGAAACTTTCTTTCCTCAAGACGTAGAGATGCCCCCTTGTTCTGAATACAGTCCTGGGTATAAATAAATCTTCAGAGAGATCTCGATGTTGGCCTTTAATACTGTATATTTAAACAGACTTAATATGTCCCACCGAAGCCGTCTTTTCTCTAAACTAAATAACCCTAATCATGCTAATCTTTCTGGGTATTGCAGTCCCCCAGTCCTTTTATTATTTTTGTTTCCCACCTTTGTACCTGTTCAAGCTCTACAATGTCTTTCCTGTGCACTGGTGCCCAAAACTGTACACAATATTCCATATGTGGTCTAACCAGTGACTTAAATAATGGGAGAATAATGTTCTCATCATGTGCATCTATGCCCCTTTTAATACACCCCATAATCCTATTTGCCTTGGCAACTGCTGCCCGACACTGACTACTACAGTTACGTTTACTGTCCACCAGGATTCCCAAGTCCTTCTCCATGTCACTATTACCCAGCGTTTTTCTGTTAAAAATGTAATCATGTAATGGATTTTTCCTCCCCATGTGCATAACTTTACATTTATCTGTGTTAAACCTCATCTGCCATTGCTCTGCCCGGGCCTCCAACTTATCCAGATCCATTTGTAATAACACATTATCCTCTATAGAGTTGATTACTTTTCAGAGCTTAGTATCATCTGCAAAGATCGATATTTTACTGTGCAATCCACGTGTAATCTCATTAATGAAAATATTAAAGACGATAGGGCCCAATACTGAGCTCTGTGGTACCCCACTAGTAACAGGCATCCAGTCTGAGTAAGTACTGTAAATTACCACCCTTTGTTTGCTATCACTGAGCCAGTTGCTTGCCCACTTGCACACATTTTCCCCCAGTCCAAACATTCTCATTTTACTTACCAACCTTTTATGTGGCACAGTATCAAATGCTTTAGAACAATCTAAATATATGACATCCAATGTCTCACCTCAATCCCCTCTAGAACTAACTTCCTCATAAACAGCTGATAAGATTAGCTTGACAGGACCGATCCTTCATAAACCCATGCTGGAACGGTGTTATAAATTTTTAGTGAGATACTCCAGGATAGCATCTCTTAGAAAACCTTCAAACATTTTACTTGCAATAGAGGTTAAGCTTACCGGCCTATAGTTTCCAGGATCACGTTTTGAACCCTTTTATATATTGGAACCACATTTGCTATGTGCCAATCCTTTGGGACATACCCCATTATTTATATTATAAATATTAAGATTAGGGTCCTATGACATTACTTAACTCCCTTAGGACACGGGGGTGTATACCATCAGTGCCTGGTGATTTGTCTATTTTAATCTTCTTAAGACGGAGCTGCACTTCTTACTGGGTAGGACTAGAAACATTTCAGTTGGTTTACCTATTTCCTCTGCTCATCAACAGGAATGTCATCCTCCTTGGTAAATACAGTAAATTGTTTAACAGGTTTGCCTTCTTCTCATCACCCTCCACAAGATCTCCCTCAATACTTTTCAAAGGGCCACCATTTTCTGTTTTAATCTTTTTACTATTTATATAGTTAAAAAATATTTTGGGGTTAGTTTTACTTTCTATAGCAATATATCTTTCTGTCTCCAGCTTTGCTTCCTTTACCATTATTTTACATATTTTAGTGCCTCTTCACTGCCCTCTTGTTTTAGTAGCTGAAACACTTTCTTTTTGTTATTGTCTCCTTTACATTTCTGTTGATCCACATTGAGTTTTTCCTGTTTCTAATTATTTTATTACCATATGTTTTTTTTCCCCTCTAACAGTGGGCACCTAAGATGTTTATAAAGATCTCCCATTTATTATTTGCTCTGCTATTTTTAAACACCTTGTCCCAGTCAATACGATTTAGGGCCTCCCTAAGCAAAATAAAATTAGCCCTCCTAACATTCAGTGTTTTTGTGGCTCCACAACAAAAAACTCTAAATGGAAATTTATTTTAATGTGTTCATTATTTCCTAGGTGCCCCCCAACCTTAACCTTTGTTACTCTGTCAGGTCAATTAGTCAACATTAAGTCTAGAAGGGCCTTTCCTCTACTTGGTTCCAACACCATTTGGGAAAGGTAATTATCTTTAGTTACTGACAAAAACCTGTTTCCTTTAGGAGAGCTACAGGTTTCGGATTCCCAATTTATGTCTGGGTAGTTAAATTCGCCCATAATAACAACCTCATTCTGATTAACTGCCTCATCTATTTGCCTGAGGAATACATCTTCCATGGCTTCTGTTAAATATGGGGCCTATATCAGACTCATATTAGAATTATATTATTGTTATTAACCCCATTTATATGAACCCATAATGATTCCACATGTTCATTATCTGTGTTTTCCCGCAGTGTTGGCTTCAGACAGGATTTTACATAGAGACATACACCTCCCCCCTTCCGGTGTTTATGATCTCTTCTAAATAAACTGTAACCCTGAAAGTTAACTGCCCAGTCGTAGCTCTCATCCAGCCATGTCTCAGTTGTCCTCACTATGTCATATTTTAATTTAGCAATTAATAATTCTAGTTTATTTTGTTGGTGAGACTCCTGGCATTGGTCAGTATGCAATTTAGAGATTTTTCAGTTTTTATTCCTTTCTTCCTGTTCTTTTTAACTGTTGCTACACCCCCTCCCTCCACTCCACAAGCTGATTTATTACTAATTCCCAGCTCTCTATCTTCATTATCTTGCACACTATCTTTGTAGTTACCCTCCCCCCCAGTCCCTAGTTTAAATATTCCTCCAACTTCCTGGCCATTTTGTCCCCCAATTCAGCTGCAAGACAGAAGTCAGCCCAGTTCTCCAAAAACCCAAATCCCTCTTTCCTACACCAATTTTTGAGCCACTTATTCACCTCTCTAATCTCCTGCTGCCTCTCTGGTGTGGCCCGTGGAACAGGTAATATTTCTGAAAATATTACCTTGGAGGTCCTTGCTTTGAGCTTTTGGCCTAAGTCCCTAGAATCGTTTTTAAGGACACTCCATATACCTCTAACTTTGCCATTGGTGCCAATGTGCACCTTGACAGCTGGATTCTCACCAACCCCACCCAGCAATCTGTCAACCCGATCCGCGATATGTCGAACTTGGGCCCCAGGTAAACAACTTACTGTTTGACGATCCCAGTCTTTGTGGCAGATAGCCCTGTCTGTGCCCATAATTATGGAGTCCCCAACTACGAGCACCTGTCTAGCCTGCTCTGCACTCCTATTCCCCATCTTATTGGAGCAGACAGGGGTAGTGTCTTGCTGCAGCAGTGCTATTTCTGAGCTGACATCCCCTTCATCTGCCAATCTTGCAAATTTGTTTTCTATTCACAGACATGCTAGTCTAATGACTTTTCTTTAATTTCCAGCCTATCTATAGCCTTTATACATGGTTGGCGCATTACCTATGCGCCTAAGTTCCGTAATACGCCAAACACACAGGCGAGGCACAATAAACTTTAGACATCATTTATGAGCGCACAAAAAACACTTTCATACATTCAGGCACATTATACACTGAAAAACAGATGAGAAAATGAACTTCGATGCACCTAGTTCCAGACATGTCTCCCTATGTTTTTTCCTAATATGCATTCTACATAACATGGAAAGCTGAATTAGTTTGATATCTTGTAAACACATTATATGTGTGAATAAAAACACTATCTTCGCAAAGATCTATAGTGCCATGGATTTTTCTCTATATCATGATAGAGGAGACAAAATTTATTTTTACCTTCAATTGCAAAAAAACAAGAAGGTTATATTTAAGACTGTCCAGATATATGGTGTTCCGAAAAGAACGTCACTGACAAGTACGATTATGGATGAAAAAAAGAGAAAGGGATCTGTTGACTTTGTGTCTGGCAGAATAGAAATACTATAATACCATTGTTTTGGGGAAATAATTAAAAACCTAATCCTATGTGTTGTAGTGTGTCACGTAAGGAAGATAAATGTATCCTGTCAAAATCTTTTTTGGCATCTAGACACAAAATCAAAAAAGAATGGGATTTGTTGCTAGAGTGCATGGTATATAATATGTCAAGGGTGCCTCTTTCCCTGACACAAAACCTATTGCCCTGGTGGATCAGAGTTGGAAGTGGAGGTTCAACCTATTTGCCAGGAGCTTTAATAAGTCTTTAGGCCTACAGTCAAAAGCAAGATTTGGATGTTCACGCCTTAACGCCGAGGCCTATTTTGTTTCACGTTCATATTTTCCTCTCCACCTTCACAGAGCCATAACTTTTTTATTTTTTCATCTGCATAGACATATGAGGGATTTTATTTTGTGGGACAAGATGTACTTTCTAATGGTGTCATTCATTGTACCAAAGCATATACTGGGTAACCGCAAAAAAATTCTATGTGGGCCATGTTTGCAGGTGTTTTGTTTTTATGGTGTTCAATCTTCTGTAAAAATGATATGTTATCTGTATTCTACAGATTGATACAAATCTGGAAATACTGTACCGTAAACAAATTCCAAACATTTTACATTTTTGAAATTTGAGCAGCGGCACCATTTTCTGACACCGATAACTTTTTTGTATTAACACCTACGGATTTGAGTGAGGGTGCATTTTTGTGGGGCTGAAGAGTACTTTTTATTTCTACCTGTTTGGAATGCAAGCAACTTTTGTTATTACATTTATTCCAATTTTTGGAGGATATGAAATGACCAAAAACCACAATTTTGGCATTTGGAATGTTTTTTGGAATACCAAATATGTGTAGCTTTTTTTATTATTTTATTTTTTATTTGTAAAATGGCAAACATGGGGTGATTTGAACTTTAAATTTTTTTAAATATTTTTACATTTAAACTTTTTTTTTTTTTACTTTATCTTTGAGTCCCCCTAGGGTACTTCACCACTAGGAGGCATGATCGTTTATACAGCCTAATGCATTGTAATACAATGCATTAGGGTGAATAAAGATGGCGGTTTTACTACTTCCTGCCTGGGGCAGCAGGTAATAAAACAGAAAACATGGTGGCAAAGGAGGCCTTTACAAGGCTTCCAGCTGCCATGTGAACCGATCTGGAGCCCTCGATTTCGTTTCTCATTGATTTAGATGCCGTGGCCATTTTTGCTGCGGTGTCTAAGGGGTTAAACAGCTGTCAACGGCGCAATCCTGCTACAAAGCCCATTACCAACATTAGGACGTACTCATACATCCAATGTCAGTAAGGGGCTAGGAAATCAGGATTTACCTCACCAGCTCATTTTCAAGACTTTATTATTCCAACATTTCTCCCCTGATGTAGGAACTTAAAAAGTAATTGGTTTATATTGTAGCACTCTCTTCCTTTCTTACTATTAGGGTGCATTAATGCTATGTAGAAATCTGTGCTTCCAAACTTTCTGTCTTTATTTTTCGTTTTCCATGAGTTTAAAGATTTCAGAGAACACTATAAACAGCATTTATATGGAAAATTATAGATATTCCTCTTCCTTCATGTGTTTTTTTTCTTTTGCCTCCTTATTCATCTACCATAAGATGTGAAAATGCCTGGTTGTGTGTCAGTAGTTCTCCAGCATATCTTTCCTACAAATCCTAGAATCCATTACAGTTTCAATCTAGGACCTCCTTGCACCACCCCCTAATCCTCTTAACAATGCCAAGCTCTGCCCTACAACCTTACAGCATCATTCTCAAACATGTACACCTCATGCCCCCTGCATCTCTGGTCCGCTTCACTTGTTGGTTGCTTGCAGCTGGCTGTGTCATAATACAGTGCTACAATCGGGGGGCGTGGCCTAGACCGGCATGGAGTAGGCAGCGTGTGAGGAGAGCTCCGTGTGGATCAACCCGAAAACGGCACTAAAAAACCCGATTCTGCTACAAAAGCCTGACCAAACCTTGTTGGACCGGTTCCACATCTGTTAGACAGCTTCTGGACCGCGCTGTTCCTCCTTCCTGAAAGCCTGTGGCTTGAGGAGACTCCCTGGACCTGCCGACCCACAAGCGCAGAGACGCCAGCGTTGCTTCGCGCCACAGGACCGCACCAGGACCGCAGGCGCCACCAGGCAGCTCTTACAACTCACCCCTGCGCCTACCTGCCGACCGCTTCGGGGCTGACGGCTGACCCTCCGGCTCCTGTCTCGCAGCCTGCCTTTGGCTGACTGGCTCCCGGGCTCGTCTGCCACTGCACCGTGTGCTGCTGCAATCCATCATAGCTGCGGGGCAGACGGATCCCTCCCTGCTGGAGGCTCCTGCAATACGGCTGGAGTTTCCCTTGCTGCTGCTCCCTCCGGGTACATGCTAGGCGGTCGAGCGCGCGAGGGACCCACCACCACCCGCTACTCTAAGACCCGGCTGCCGATCCACTCAGAAGAATCCTCGCCCGCACCATCAAAGGCAGATAAGTACCTGTAATATTAATTCTGCAAACTGCCTGTATATCTGGGTCCTCCATTGGGGCTTATTAATCTGAAGGCTGACATCTCCATACGCCGTTCCCTACTCTCTGACTTTGTGAGAAATATCTCAGCCGCCATTTTCTAGCTTTTTGGCTGTCACACGTGGCCGTCGCCATCTTGTGGGGAATCTGCCCCCCTGGAGGAGCTGTCCCAGAGACTTCACTCAATTAAGTCCCACTTAGTCTGTGAATAGCTCACACCTTCCCTGTCACTCAGCGGAGCATCCCTCTGTGTCAATCATTCTCAACCCACCATCCTGGACATCCCCTCCGGGCTCATAGGGGTCCTTACTGAGCAGATCTGCTAAAATTGAAGTGTCACAACACAGCCTAAGGGGAACTTGGACCTATATTTCACACAACAACACCTCCTTTCTCATAGCCCTCCTGGACTTGGGGGCAAGTGGGAAGTGCGGGAGAGAAGAAAGAGAGAGAGAGAGAGGAAAGGGAGGGAGGGAGAGGGGGGGGGGAAGAAAAAAAAACTCCGTTCTGCTCTACAACTACCATATTACCTCGCTTTAAATCACGACAGCACCTTCTAAACTGCACTTCGGTTCTTCTTATCCGTGGTTCTGGGCGAATGGGCGGCACCAACAAACGAAAGCCTAAGGTTAAGCCAACGAAGCTGACAGAGTTCTTCCCCCAGTCGTCCTCCCAGCCATCTTCAGCTGAAAGAAGGATCCCGTTTTCTCCACTTTCATCCACCTCCCCTATCTCAAACCTGACCGAGATGGACTCACAAGATTCTTCAAACCGCCTCTCTCCCACAGAATCAACATAACGAAGGTTGTTCTCCTCCTTTAGAGAAAATTTGCAGTCTGACTTTAAACTCATGATGGCAATATTTAGGTCGGATATACAAGCCCTAGTCTCTAGGACAGACCACCTAGAAAAGAAAATGTCTGAATTTGCGAGCTCACACAACCTCCTGATAGATGCAAACTCAGCCCTGAAGGACGAGGTGCAGAGGCTCTCATCCAAATTACTAGATCTTGAAGACCGCTCCCGCAGAGAAAACATCCGTATCAGAGGCATCCCAGAATCTGTCACCTCAGACCTTCTGCTACCTTTCCTTACCGACCTTATGGCTCTCGTGTTACCTAATGCTTCACAAATAGACCTAACAGTGGATCGTATACACCGTTTGCCCAAACCAAAATACCTACACTCTTCCATCCCCAGGGATGTCATTGCGAAGATTCACTTCTTCTGTACAAAGGATGATTTCTTAAAAGCTTTGCGGAAGTCTCCCTCATTACCGGATCGTTTCAAGGACATTGCCATTTTCCCAGATTTATCAGCCGGTACTATGCTCAAGCGAAGAGAGTTCTCCCAATACACTAAGATTCTCCGTGATTACGGGATCGATTATCATTGGGGCTTTCCAGTCAAGTTAATCATTACCAAGGACAATACCACTACCATCTGCCATAACCCATCAATGGCAAAAGAGGTCTTTAATGTCTGGGACTTGCTTCCATCTCCTTCTACAATGCTGCTAAAAAACCAAAGGCTTCGCCCAGAGGCCATTACGCCACTGTGGTCGGACAAACACCGCAGATCCGGTCCAATCCCTTACGAATGAGAGCAATAGTAGATAACTAGTTGGTCCTACTTTTCTTCTCTTCTCCGGCTAGCTATCCCTTTGAACTGTTCGTTTTAGGCATCTGCCAGCTCCAGGTTGTGTCCTGCTGACGAACTGGTTCCCCCGTAATATTTTGGTTTCGACTTGATGGAAGCTCTGTTTGGTTATCTTATGTTACCTTTACCAGGTTTTAAAGTTTACTTCCTTTATGCCATGCTTTCTCTCTCAGGCTCTGTGACAATGCCATCCTATATCAACCATGTGATTTTTTTGTTCTGGTTACGCCTCGGCTCCAGCGCGTTCCTCACGCAAAGATCATGGGTATTAAGATCCTATCGTTGACTGCCACTGCGCTAAACTCGCCTTTCAAACTTTCCTTATTGGCGAGGGACGCGCTGAATTTCAAAGCAGATGAAATTTGTGAACAAGAGACACATCTTAAAGGGGAGGACGTCTCCAGATTAAGCCAGGGTCTCTATCTTTGTGAAAGACTCAATTTCTTTTACACTTCAGCAGTCAATTCTAGATGAGAAAGGTAGATACGTTATCCTACATTGCACATTGAATTCCACCTCATACACCCTGGTCTCAATTTATGCGCCTAACAAGAGTCAACTCCGGTTCATTTCTAAAGTCCTCAATAGGGCTAAAATGGCTAGAAATGAACTTCAACTTGGTTGTCAACCCCCAAACAGATAAATCATACACCCCTAGAAATACACAGAGTCTACAAAGCCTTTTAGCGGAAGAACAATTACATGATCCTTGGCGTTATTCTCATCCCACTGACACTGATTATACTTTCTTTTCGGCTCCTAACCGCTCCTTCTCACGTATAGACATTTTTCTTACAAACAGACAAGCTCTTTCCAAAGTATTTTCGGATCATGCTCCTACATTTCGTACCCTACAGGACACTCTCCCCCCTCCTCCACACTCCCTTTGGAAATTAAATAATTTCCTTCTTAAATCTGATTTAATTGTACAAGAAATCACCACCTCATTACGGGAATACTTCGACCTCAATCTCCCTACAGCCCCCTCTCCTACTACACTTTGGAATGCCCACAAGGCAGTGATTAGAGGAATATTCATAAAATAGCTGCCAGAGAGAAGCGACGTAGGGATCGAGAATTAGATGACATATTAGAAAAGATCCGGGTTCAAGATGAACTAGCTAAAACATCCCCGTCACAGCCAGTTTTGGAGGAATTATCTGCTTTAAAGCAAAAATTAAAGATCCTTAGTCTCAACAAATATGAAACCTCCTTTTCTAGACTGAAATGGAATTTCTATGCCTAGGGAGACCGCCCCGGGAAAATCTTAGCAAGAAGAGTTAAACAAATCCAGGCAAAATCTAGAATAGCTTACTTGACCTCCGACTCTCGGAAAGTGTTTGATCCCCAACACATAGTTGATTCCTTTGCCCACTACTACCAATCCCTGTATAATCTCAAAGACGATCCCTCTCTACCTCCGGTAACACCACAACTAGTTAATTCTTTTCTGAAAAACTTAAAACTTCCTACAGTTACCATAGATTACCTAAGACTCCTGAATACCTCTATTTCACAACAAGAATTAGAGAAAACAATCAGACAGGAAAAACTTAATACATCCCCTGGTCCTGACGGGTTTAATAATGAGTATTATAAACTTTTCTCCCCAATCCTATCCCCACATATCCTTAATGTTTTTAACTCCTTTTTAGCGGGTACTCTTCCTCCTTCAGAGATGCTCTCGGCTATAATCGTGACTATCCCCAAACCAGGGAAACCCCAATACGTGGTTACTAATTATCGACCAATATCTCTTCTTAACTGCGATATCAAGCTATTTTCTAAGATTTTGGCTAATAGAATTAATTAAGTACTTCCAAACCTAATCCACCCAGATCAGGTGGGATTTGTCACATCGAGACAAACAAGAGACAGGATAAGGAGAGTGCTTGATATTCTGCAGTTAATTCGAAGAGATGAAGTCCCGGCTGCTTTCCTATCGTTAGATGGAGAAAAAGCCTTCGACCGCATCAATTGGCTATACATGACGGAAGTCCTGTCTAAATTCGGATTTTCAGGTCCCATACTCCAAGCAATCCTATCCTTATACTCTTCACCGACAGCTAGTTTTTTTTTTCGGGTTTCATGTCTCAACCTTTCTCTATTACTAATGGCACCAGACAATTTTGTCCGCTATCCCCATTAATTTTTAATTTATGTATTGAACCCCTAGCAGAGCTGATTCGTGCATCTCCGCATATTTCAGGCGTACCAATAGGCCACCATGCCCACAAAGCCAGTCTATATGCAGATGACGTATTAATCATGTGCAAAGACCCGGAGTCTTCAATCCCAGCCCTCTTGGACATCTTAACTTCATACTCTAAAGTTTCCTTTTACAAACTAAACATTACCAAGTCCACCCTTCTCCCGCTTCACTGCTCCCCCGCAACTAAGTTAGCCCTCTCCACGTATAATTTTGTCTGGTCCAACTCCCATATTACATACCTGGGTGTCAAAATCTTCCCGGACATTGCTAAAACAATCGAGGTTAATTGGATAGACCTGTCCTCAACCCTCTATAACGACATCAATAAAATGCAACAATTTTCCCTTTCCTGGATTGCTAGAATAAATCTAGTCAAATTGCTCCTCCTTCCCAAATTTTTGTACATTGCTAGAGCCCTTCCCTTCCTGATACCATCTCCAATTCTAACCAAACTCCAATCGATACTTCTACGATTCATTTGGAATTCCAGACGACCAAGGTTTAAACGACAATATCTCTATCTACAGAAACAATATGGTGGCTTAGCTGTTCCCAATTTGAGGCTATGCAACCTGGCTTCCATTTTGGAGCCCGTGGGTCATCTATGGTCAACATCCCCCTCTCACCATTGGGCCCGTATAGAAAATGACTCTGTGTTCCCAGGTTCTATTAAAGATCACCTGATTGCGATGTTACAGGGGTTCCCTCTCTTACCTACTAACCGTTTCTGCTTCTTGACGACTCAACACCTCATCTCTGTATGGCACAGGCATATTGCTCAGACGCGGGCAGTGGTTCTTGATAAGATCAATTGTCCTCTGTCCATTCTGTACGGCACGGAAGTTTCCGCTCCCCTCAGCCAATGGATTGCCAAGAGGGTTTGGGTGATTGGAGATCTCTACTCAGGGGGAGCTTTCAGATCTTTTGAGGACCTCTCCAATACTTACGAGATCCCCAGATCTCAGTTCTTTCTATATCTCCAGGTCAGACACGCAATCCAGTCAATTCCCAAGCTCCACATACCTCCACTTAAAACGCCATTTGGTAACTTCCTTCTTTCATCAGGTAACCAAACCAAAGGTCTCTCAGCAGCTTACTCTACTTTGGCCTCATGTAGCCCTGATTCTAAACTCGACTACATGGTAAAGTGGGAGTCGGAGTTATCTAGGTCGTTCTCGGTAGAAGAATGGCGGCAGGCAGCCTCTTCAGTCTCTAAACTCTCGAACTGTATTAATCATGTAGAGATGTCGAAGAAAATACATTTTAGATGGTACCTTACCCCTACTAGGACAGCCCACATGTTTCTGGGTGCATCTAAGATGTATTGGAGAGACTGTGGTTCTGCAGGCTCCCTATCTCATATGTGGTGGTCATGCCCTTTTGCCGTAGCAATATGGTCTCACACTGAAAGTCTCATTCAGAACTTATATTTCTCTCGATTTGTACTTTCTCCCGAAATGGCCCTACTAGATATATATATGGAGGATATCCCCCTCACACACCGAACAGTGATTCAACACATACTTATAGCGACCCCCTTTACAATCGCCCAACACTGGAAATCCACATCTACACCTCAATTTAGGGAAGTCATCAACAGAGTCAATCTCCAATTTCATAACGAAGTTTGTCTATCTATTCCCCCACACCTGATTGCTAAAAGGAAAGCCAATTGGAAGATTTGGTCCGACTCACCCTACTCAACATAAACTTAGGCCCTCTCTGACAACAGGTCTCTTAATCCCCCCTCCCATCTACCTACCCCCCGTTCGGCGTCTGCCTACACTCTCCACTCTCTCGAGTTCCTTTCCTTTGGATGGCTCTCAACTAAGCTTTATTTGCTAACTCTTTAATGGCATATTCGTTGTATTATGGTTGTTTTTACACTGTTTATAGCACCATTCTTGTAACTCCTGTTATCGATTACTTTGTTAAATTCAAATTTTGAATAAAAAAAGTTAATGATTAAAAAAATAAATAAAAAAAAATAAAATACAGTGCTACAAACAGTTTGTAACATGGTAAAAAAACCATTCTTTCCTCACCTATAATATACGTAATACATGTACAAATATATATATGCTTTGGTTTATATATTTCTATGTATGTACTGTACATTCCCCACAGCAGGTACAAAGCTATCCCATCATTGTAACTCTGATTGCTGTAGGGAATGTGGCATTACCCAACTGGATAACCTATCTAGCATCCAAGATAGGTGGGTGATGTCACATCCCCCACATCAATCAGTTTTTGATCATGGGAAACCTGTGTGCCTGCAGTATGGGAGGTAGCATCGTCCCTGCACTCAGTGATGTCAGGGCAGTGTCTCAGGATGCTTTACTCTGGCACCACTACTATATAAAGAGCAGTAGGCAAACATTTTTTCTGATTGCTATTGGATAATCTCAGAGGTCCTAATGTACATTCAGCCAATTAACCCCTTAACGACCGCGCACCGTCTTTTGACGGCGGCCGGTGCAGGTCGTTCGTCTGCAGCGACGTCTTTTGACGTCGCTGCAGACCTCGGGGTTTGCGGCGCCCGGCGCCACAGCTGTGCTAGGATCGGGGCTGTACTACACAGCCCCGATCCCAGAGCATCTCCTGCAGGCATCGGGTGAGCGGAGGAAACCTCCGCAACCCGATGCTTTAACCCTTTGATTGCGGCGGTGCGTTACCGCAGCGCAATCAAAGGGATCCCCTGCTCTGTCGGGTGATCGGAACGCCCGGTCACCCGACAGAGCTCAGGGACCGGCTGCACAGTCAGCTCTGGGGACCTAGCGTGGCCCCAGAGTTGTCTGTGTAAGAAGCCAGTGATTAGGATGCACTGTGTGCTGTCCTAATCACTGCCTGTGTCAGACTGACACAGATTAGCATGTATTAGCATATATGAATATGCTAATACATTACTAAGTGTAAAAAAAAAAAATAAAAAAAAATGTTAAACAGTTCTCCCTTCATGGGAGTCAAAAAAAAAGTACAAAAAAACCATAAAAAGTGTAAAAAAAAGAATAAAAAAAATAAATAATAAAATAAAAATAAATATTTAATAAAAAATAATTGTACATAAATTACACGCACAAAAAAACCTACACATATTTGGTATCCACACGACCGTAATAACCTGTAGAATTAATCTAACAAGTTATTAAGTGTGAAATGTGAATGGTGTAAAAAAAAAAAATAAAAAAACAAAAAAAATTTTTGTAAAAAAATAAAAAAAAATACTGCAATTATTTATAAGTGTACTTAAACTATTCCCTTATAAAGTACAACTTGTCTCGAATAAAACGAGGCCTCATCCAACTGCGTCATTGAAAAAATAAAAAAGTTACAACTGTTTAAACGCAAGGAGGCCAAAACTAAAAAAATGTTCTGGTCATTAACTACTTTTCAGGCGTTCGGCTTAAGGGGTTAAACAATGCAAGTCATCTGACCAGGTGAAAAGGTCTTTTCAGCAAACTTATCAGAAAGACATTTCCTCCTATTAGTGCACAGTAATGTAGACTATTAGGGCGACATGAATGAATGGGGCTGTGCCAGTTTTTTGGTGTACTTTAAAACAAAAAGAGTGTATGAACAGGCGCCCACCAAACTTTGGCATGATTAGTGCCTTTGTAAGACACTTTTTAATGCGCCAAAGATTTAAGGGCATTCTGGGGACGTGTTGCACCACATTTGTAGGATTAGACACATTTATGAATATGGGACGCCAAACCTAGATAGAACAGCTAGACCAGGTTAAAGGCCTGAGCCAGACTTGTCATATTGGCACCACAATGCGCCTGTATGAATGAACTGCGTAAGAACAGCGCATTCTACACTGCCTTAAAACTATTTAGAACTGGCCTGTCAGCGCCAGGATTCATATATGTTGCCCTTAGGGTATGTTCACACGACGTTTTGGATCCGTTTTTGGATCCATTTTTTACCAGAAGAGAAACTGCATCCAAAAAACATATCCAAAAACACAGCTGCAGATGCTTTTTTTATGCATTTTGCATGCATTTTTGGATGCGTTTTTTGGATATATTTTTCAATATATATACACACGTTCTAGAGAAGCCTGGGCCCCAAACTAGAGAACCACCAATTCAATAAGGTCCAATGCTCAGTCTACAGTCATTATATCACATAAACATGTTAACCAAAAAAGAATAGAATGACAAAAAAGTCATAGGAAAATATAATTGACAATCTTTATTAATTCAATAATAAATATTAAAAACTAATATGTCACAAATAGTACAAATTTAAGGCTAAAAACAATTAAAAATAATGCCCATATCAAACAAGGCATACAAATCACACCATTCCTGAATATAGAAAGTCATCTAAGGTGTATAACCTATAATATTTAACATTAGTATTAAAGTGTCTTAGATTAGAGATCAAGTGATTAAATAGTATATAGACACATCAAGATGGGCATACAATAATGCCACACCTCTCACACACAATACATTACCAAGTGTATACAGGAATGGAGTAAATGCACTGCCAAGGAAATGGGATAGCCTTGACGCGCGTTTCGCCAAGCTTTCTCAAGAGGCTTCATGATACCTCACAGAAGGTCCATATATATACATAATCATCTAATTGAAAAACCACCCCCAGTTCATTCTATTGGCCAATAGAAGGTGTAATTAGAGCATAGCAGACAAATCCCTACCTAAAGCTGCAGCACTACTTTAGCAAAACTCCGGCGTCCGGAAGAAAGATGTACGCAAATGCAAAAATACATCGCTCACTTCCGCCCCGCGCCGCAAGAATTTACACAGGCGCAATACACAGATCAAAACATATCGCGTCCCAAAGGTGCGCAGGCGCAGTTCAAAAAATCAAATTAGAAAGCACCATTTTAAAAACTGGAAAAAATATATAAAGCGCCCATCACCGCATCGCATCATAAGAAATCGCGCCGGCGCCGTCAAAAAAGAGCGCCCCCATGACAACTGAAAGTCACTGTGCGCCTTATACAAACCAGAGTCAAAAAATAGATGCCATAGTAAACGGAGCACACGTGCCCCACACATACAAAAAGAGTGCCCTATAAATTTAAATACTTATTGTTAAAATATAATACCAATGTCAGAAATTATATACTATGTTGCAGTGTCATGTGCAAAAAATATAATTCTCAAGTGTGCTCCAATTATTATATATGAGTTAGAAGGGACTAAAAGGAAAGAAAGTAAAAAAAAAAATAAAAAAAAACTTTATTACTGAAATGAAATAGCAAAAAAGGGAGGTTTCTTTTCACACAAACAAGGCTATTTGCAGTTATTATTTGCCTAACTGTCTATTATGCAATGCTCAATAGGAGCCTCACAGATACAGAAAGCTGATTGGTATTGTGCCGATTACTGTCAGTTATCCCAAAGTGGTAAATAATCGATTAAATCATCAATTGTGTACACAAGAAATTTGATGACATCTTTTTCACTCATGGTGTAAGCCATGTTTGCGGAGAATGACATATACATCATTATTGAGTACCCTGTCAGCAATGTGCATAAACACATGCCATGGCACATCCCCATGTTTCATGCCATGAATGAGTCGCACAGGAGAAGTTATAGGTATAGGGCTATTCAACAGGGGGAAAAAGAAAGAAAAAAAAAAGGTGAAAAAACAAAGTCGTTCTAAATGTGAGAGGTGTAGGCTGAATTATAAATGTGATATAAATATAAAATAGAATTGTATAAGATCATACTATTAGTATGTATGATTAATGTGAAAATTCCATAACCATATTAATATATATCAATAATAGAATTGTGAATAAAAAGTGATCACATTATATGACGTGCATACATAATAAAAACCAATAAAAAAAAAATAATAAAAAATCCTTACTAAAACACCAAACATACCCAAACCAAATAAAGTGAAAAATAGTGGGGGGAGGGGAATATATTACTGAAGTGAAATAGTAAAAAAGAAAACTTCTTTTCATATAAACAAAGCTATTTGCAGTTATTATTTGCCCAACTGTCTATTATACAAAGCCCAACTGTCTATTATGCAATGCTCAATAGGAGCCTCACAGATACAGGAAGCTGATTAGTATTGTGTCAATTACTGTCAGTTATCCCAAAGTGGTAAATAATCGATTAAATCATCAATTGTGTACACAAGAAATTTGATGTCATCTTTTTCACTCATCCGGTGTAAGCCATGTTTGCGGAGAATGACATCTACATCATTATTGAGTACCCCGTCAGCCATCTACATAGACACATGCCATGGCACATCTCCATCTTTCATGCCATGAATGAGTCACACAGAAGAAGTTATGGGTATAGAGCTATTCAACAGGCAAAAAAAAAAGGTGAAAGGACAAGGTCATTCTAAATGTGAGAGGTGTAGCCTGAAATATAAGTGTGATGTAAATATGAATATAGAATAAAATTATATAAGATCATACTAATATGTATGATTAATGTGAAAATTCCATGACCATATTAATATATATCAATAATAGAATTGTGAATAATAAGTGATCACATTATATGACGTGCATACATAATGAAAACCAATAATAAAATACTTATTAAAACACCAAACATGCCCAAACCAAATAAAGTGAAAAATAGTGGGGGGGAGGCGGGGTAATAAAAAAAAAAATTAAAAAGAAAGTGTTTTTCCTTTTTCGATTCCTTTCCCCTTTCTCCCTCCCCTTTCTCCCTCCTTACATATAAAAATATAACAATACACCACATAAGATATATAGGACCAGAAAAATTATTTTAAAATTAAAAAACAGAAATTATATTATTAAAAACAGTATATAAATCATATATACTGCAAGAAAATAACAGGTCTGACTCAAAAATTCTACAAAAATGAGGAAAAAGAAATCTTTTCATTAAGTCCATATGGTGAGTATGTTCGTAATTTGAAAATCCATTTGCATTCCACCTGTTCCAATCGTTGAGATAAATCACCTCCTCTTATACCCAAAGAGACTTTATCAATGCCTCGAAAACGTAGTAGGTGTCCTTTGCAATCATGTTTCTCAAAGAAGTGTTTTGCCACCGGTTTCAGTTTCGATATCAGTTCCAATTGATGATTTTGAAGTTTAGATGCAGAACGTATGTATGTAGGGATTTGTCTGCTATGCTCTAATTACACCTTCTATTGGCCAATAGAATAAACTGGGGGTAGTTTTTCAATTAGATGATTATGTATATACACTCACCGGCCACTTTATTAGGTACACCATGCTAGTAACGGGTTGGACCCCCTTTCCTTCAGACTGCCATCTACTCTTCGTGGATACACTAGATTCCACAATGGTGTTGCAGACGATGTGGTCAATTGTACCAAGGCTCCTAACAGATGCCAAGAAAAATATTCCCCAACCAATGAATATATCACACCTGAACCTGTTTATATCAGGCGGATGATGCCTGCTTTATGTTTATTGACGCCAAATTTGACCCTACCATCGCGAATATTAGCTTTTAAATTTATTTGAATCATAAAGCCATTGTCAAACGTATTTTCCTATGACTTTTGTCAATTGTGATTCTTTTGGCAAATTGGAAGCCTCAGTTTGCCTGGCCCAAAGCTGAAATGGATGGGCACCCGTGTGGTCTTTACCGCTGCTGTAGTACACATACAAGGGGCACCTCAAAAGTTCGCACGTACTGTAGCTTTCAGAGATGCTCTTTGCCTACCTTGGTTTAACGGTCAGGACTATTTGATCACTGTTGCCTTTCTATCAACTCAACAAACATCATACCACATCTCCTTTGACCTCTGGCATCAACAAGGCAATTTCCGCCCACAGGACTGCGCCACTAAAGCGCACTGGGCGTAAATTGTAATATATAATATTTTGTATTACGGATCCATTCTCTGTAAACCAATGTTAGGAGATGGTTTGGCTGTGACAAAATCCGCAGGAGCATCAGACAGTTTCTGAAATACATCAAGACACCCTTCAGGCAAACCACAACCATGCCACGTTCAAAGTAGCAACTCCAAACACCTTTCTTCCCCATACTGATGCTCGGGTTGAACTGCAGAGATTGTCTTGACCATGTCTACATGCCTAAATGCACTGAGTTGCCGCCATGTGATTGGCTGATTAGAAATTAAAGTTTTTAACGAGCAGTTGGACAGTGTTACCTAATAAAGTGGCCGGTGAGTGTATATGACCTTCTGTGAGGTATCATGAAGCCTCATGAGAAAGCTTGGCGAAACGTGCGTCAAGGCTATCCCATTTCCTTGGCAGTGCATCTACTCCATTCCTGTATACACTTGGTAATGTATTGTGTGTGAGAGGTGTGGCATTATTGTATGCCCATCTTGATGTGTCTATATACTATTTAATCACTTGATCTCTAATATAACACACTTTAATACTAATGTTAAATATTATAGGTTATACACCTTAGATGACTTTCTATATTCAGGAATGTTGTGATTTGTATGCCTTGTTTGATATGGGCATTATTTTTAATTGTTTTTAGCCTTAAATTTGTACTATTTGTGACATATTAGTTTTTAATATTTATTATTGAATTAATAAAGATTGTCAATTATATTTTCCTATGACTTTTTTGTCATTGTATTCTTTTTTTGGTTAACCCAAACTAGAGAAGCCTGGGCGTAAGTAGAGAAGCCTGGGCCCCAAAGCAAACTTTTGGATGGGGCCCCTCCCTCCCCGAACATGAACATTTACCAGGACATGCAGATAGATAATGTAGACAATACAAGGGGCAAATACCTCACCATACATATCCCCATCATACTGCTACCAAACATTTAGAGATTGCAAATAGGGACACATTAGCCACGCCTCTGGCCACGCCCAAACAAATGACATCACATCAGGCCACACCTCTGACCACACCCAAACAAATTACATCATACCAGGACACGCCTCTAACCACGCCCCACCAAACAAAATCATGCCCCGCCCCTCCAGAAGACCAGCGCCAACACAACAGCGGCGCCACTAGGGTCTGTAAATATGTAATTATATAAAGTAATGTATTGTATATACAGAGATCCATACAAATAGCTGTAAGACAATGTTGTATGGATGATACCTCTATATAATGGTCATTCAGTGACCACATAATACCGCTGTACAAGGAGCAAATATCCCCGTACTGTTACTAACCACACCAAGACTAATATTATCAATAATACCGCTATACAGAGATCGAATAATTCCACCACACCATGACATCACCAGCACATAGTAACTGAATAATACCACAACACCATGACCACATATCACCACCACATAGTGACTGAATAATACCATCACACCATGACTACATATCACCACCACATAGTGACTGAATAATACCATCACACCATGACCACATATCACCACCACATAGTGACTAAGTAATACCATGACCACATATCACCATCACATAGTAACTGAATAATACAGCCATACTGATCCTGAATATAAACCATTACACTCCTACCAATATTCCTGTCATACAGTGACCATATGGGGGTAGATAGCAGTTGTACACAGGCTCTGCAGACATATAAGTGATGACAGTACAATACAATTTAGTGACTCACAGGTGACGTCTTCTCTGTTGGGAGTCGTTCCCTTTCTCCATTCCTTCCAGATCGCCATGACCACTTCTCCCGGCCTCGTCCCTGCAGAATTAACCACACAAACATCTTAGACTCTGCACTTTTCCATCACCTTCCTACCAATTCCACCCTCTGTACAAACTCACCATGGGCTGATAGGTGGAGTAGGGGAGTATGGGGCAACAGGCAGTGGTCAGGGAGTTACAGATTGTTAGGTGAGGGTTGTATTTTGTGTTGACACTAGGCCACAGGGGTGAGAGAGGAGGTAAAGGCCACAGCTTACAGCACAATCTCCTGGGGGGAGACAGAAGACCAACCCTGCAGAGATTGTGGTGCGGCTCTGGCCTGTTCTCCATTCCCTGCACCCCCAGATGATCAGCCACAGCCCTGACCTTCAGGGGTGCAGGGGATGGAGTATAATACTATTGGATTCGTTAGACTATGTCGGACCAGCATAGCATCTATTTCTAAACTAACATGGTCCCGAGGGCCGATGTCAGGGAGTTTATTTAAATAAACTGATTTTTTATTTTGTTTCTGTGTTATTTTTTTTTCCATTTTTTCCAGTGATAGTAATGGAGGTGTCTGTCAGATGCCTCTATTACTAGCGCTCGGACTTGGTGTCAGCCAGCGGCAGTTTTTGTCACCCCAAGGCCGACACTAATCCTGTGTCACGATTACCCCAATATCCAACACACCACGGGTACCGGGAAGAGCCGGTAACCGTCAGGAGCGGACCCTCTAATGTGAGGGTCTGCTTCTGGTGCGGCTGTGGGCTGGTACTCCTAGAATGGGACTAGACCAGTAATGATGGACCTCCCATTCTAATAGTATTAGGCTGCAGCTGTTGGTCTTACCTTGGCTGTTTATGGTAATTGGGGGGACCCCCACATTGTTTATTTTTTTTTTAAATCATTTATTTATTGAGAATCCTACAGTGGGCACCTCCTGTAATCATTACAGTGGATGCCCATGTGCAGATTCTCAGTAAATAAATACAAAGTACAAACTTTTGATGTCAAAGGTACATAAATAAGAGACGTTACTGACGTCAATCCCTTGAATTTGTTCCAAAAAATCATTCATCTCTTTTAAACATCTCGGTGACGGTTTCACGATGTTCTGTAGGTATCCGTTGACAAAAGACGCAAGTGGTTGAAAAACAGACCAGACCCCCGAGATAATAGGACGTCCCAGAGGGTCAATAAGGAACTTGTGAATTTTGGGGACTAGGTACAGCAGGGGAGTTCGTGGATGCTCTACCATTAATGCAATATTTGTTGTTTTATCAATTACACCATTTTCTTCAGATTCTAATAAATATTGTTCTGTTGCTGCCTTAATTTTTATAGTTGGATCCCAAGTAACTTTTACATATACCTCAGTATCAGTTGTTTATTAGCCTCATCTACTGTATATATTTCATTTTATCTATAATTACGGTTGCTCCTCCCTTGTCTGCCTTCTTAATAATTATTTTAGGATCATTTTTAAGCTCACTTAATGCTGTTCTTTCTTTTCTATGCAGATTATCTTTACCCTGTTGTACACCATCCAAGTTTTTTGAAACCTCCGATTTTACTATCTTTTCAAATGCTTCTAGCATAGTACTTTGAATATTGGGATTAGAGACGAGCGAATTTCGCAAAAATTAAATTCGCCGAGCAAAAATAGTTTCGGTCCGAATTACTTCGGGACGAATCGCGTTAAAAAACAGCTATTTCCAGACTGCACAGAGCCTGTAGGGTGCTGTACAGTAGAACATTGTGCCATGCTTAAATATCCAGGGGGAGCTTGGTTTGGTCTTCATACAATGTTGTGTTTTAGTATGACATGCATATGACTGCCGCCACTCTTAGAATCGCTTCACTATAAAATTCCCTGGGCACTTAAGAGGGCAAAACTGACCAAAAGACTGAAGCGGGAATGTAACCTGATAAAGTCATAGCAGCGCCAACTGGAAAAAAACAAGCTGAGGGCTCAGGTGGCAACATTAGTAGCCCACAGAGTGTGGAGGTGACGGCGGCAGCCACAGCAGCATGAGGTCAGACAGTGGCACAATGACGTTATGGAGGTGGCAAAAACAGGAGTAGGCCACAGAGTGGCACAATGACAGAGTGTGGAGGTCATGGCAGGAGAAACAGCAGCAGCATGAGGTCAGACAGTGGCACAATGACATTCTGGAGATGGCAAAAACAGGAGTAGGCCACAGAGTGGCACAATGACAGAGTGTGGAGGTCACAGCAGGAGCAACAGCAGCAGCATGAGGTCAGGCAGTGGCACAATTACATTCGGGAGGTGGCAAAAACAGGAGTAGGCCACGGAGTGGCACAATGACACAGTGTGGAGGGCACTGCAGCAGCCACAGCAGCAGCATGAGGCCAGACAGTGGCACAATGACAGAGTGTGGAGGTCACAGCAGGAGCCACAGAAGCAGCATGAAGTCAAATAGTGGCACAATGACATTCTGGAGGTGGCAAAAACAGTAGTAGGACACAGAGTGGCACAATGACAGAGTGGTGAGGTCATAGAAGGAGCAACAGCAGCAGCATGAGGTCAGACAGTGGCACAATGACAGAGTGTGAAGGTCATGGCAGCAGCCACAGCAGCAGCATGAGTTCAGACAGTGGCACAATGACACATTCTGGAGGTGGCAAAAACAGGAGTAGGCCACAGAGTGGCACAAGGACAGAGTGTGGAGGTCATCGCAGGAGGAACAACAGCAGCATGAGGTCAGAGAGTGGCACAATGACAGAGTGTGAAGGTCATGGCAGCAGTCACAGCAGCAGCATGAGTTCAGACAGTGGCACAATGACACATTCTGGAGGTGACAAAAACAGGAGTAGGCCACAGAGTGGCACAATGACAGAGCGTGGAGGTCATGGCAGGAGCAACAGCAGCAGCATGAGGTCAGACAGTGGCACAATGACAGATTGTGTAGGTCACGGCAGCAGCCACAGCAGCAGCATGAGGTCAGACAGTGGCACAATGACATTCTGGAGATGGCAAAAACAGGAGTAGGCCACAGAGTGGCACAATGACAGAGTGTGGAGGTCATGGCTGGATAAACAGCAGCAGCATAAGGTCAGAAAGTGGCACAATGACGTTCTGGAGGTGGCAAAAACAGGAGTAGGGAACAGAGTGGCACAATGACACAGTGTGGAGGTCATGGCAGGAGCAACAGCAGCAGCATGAGGTCAGACAGTGGCACAATGACAGAGTGTGAAGGTCACGGCAGCAGCCACAGCAGCAGCATGAGGTCAGACAGTGGCACAATGACACATTCTGGAGGTGGCAAAAACAGGAGTAGGCCACAGAGTGGCACAATGACAGAGTGTGGAGGTCATGGCTGGAGCAACAGCAGCAGCATGAGGTCAGACAGCTGCACAATGACATTCTGGAGGTGTCAAAATCAGGAGTAGGCCACAGAGTGGCACGACACAGTGTGAAGGTCATGGCAGGAGCAAAAGCATGAGCATGAGGTCAGACAGTGGCACAATGACATTCTGGAGGTGGCAAAAACAGGAGTAGGCCACAGAGTGGCACAATGACAGTGTGGAGGTGACGGCAGGAGCAACAGCAGCAGCATGAGGTCAGAGAGTGGCACAATGATAGGTCATGGCTGGAGCAACAGCAGCAGCATGAGGTCAGTCAGTGGCACAATGACAGGGTGTGGAGGTGACCGCAGCAGCATGAGGTCAGAGAGTGGTACAATAACACATTGTGGATGTCACAGCACCAGCAACAGCAGCAGCAGCATGAGGTCATAGAGTGGCACAATGACAGAGTGTGGAGGTGGGTGGCAATACCAGTCCCTGGTAAAGATGGTGGTAGGCAGATGGAGAAACTGTCAGCAGATGTGTGGCATCAGGCGGGTGGCGGCATCAGAATAGTGGCTGAGGCAGGTAGTTTGAACCCAGACTCCTTTCTCAGAGTTTGGGTGAGGCGTCATGGCTGATGTAATCTGACGCCTAAGGCATTGGTGTGTGGAAATCCTGGCCGATCCACGCCTGA
This sequence comes from Phyllomedusa bahiana, assembly GCA_025379985.1. Taxonomy (NCBI): domain Eukaryota; kingdom Metazoa; phylum Chordata; class Amphibia; order Anura; family Hylidae; genus Phyllomedusa; species Phyllomedusa bahiana. Next base: position 24,037 of record JAODAL010002827.1, read on the forward strand.
TTCATCTTGACAAAGGTCAGTCGTTCCACATTTCCCGTGGACAAGCGGGTTCTCCTTGGGGTAACGATGGCCCCCGACGCACTGAACACCCGCTTTGATGCCACACTACTGGCCGGGCAGGACAGCTTCTCTTCTGCAAACTCAGCAAGTTGCGGCCACACATCCAGTTTGGCTGCCCAGTAGTGCAGCGGATCTTCTAACTGGGGTGGCAGGGTGCTGTACAAGTAGGCCACCACCTGTTGGTTTAGGGTCTGCTCCAGGTCCTGCTGCTGACGAGTGCCCTCCTCACTAGGCGGGTGAAGGAAGCTGCTCATCAGTGACTCCAGACGTAGGTTGCTGCTGATGGAGCTGGTACTGCTCCAACCCCCCCCCCTCCCCCACCTTCCCACAGCAGCCACGGCAGTAGTACGTGAGCACTGAGGAACCCCCCGGTCAGACCTGTCAGAGGAGGGACGATGTCGCACATATGCAGCGGCCAACTGACTACGAGGGATTTCTCTATAGTATTTGAGTTTGTCCTCCCTCTCAGCAGCTGGGGAAAAGGCTCCCATTTTGGACCAGTAGCGAGGGTCCAATAGGGCCAGAAGTCATCCCTCTGCCGGATGGTGGAACTCTCCACCTCGGCTTGGCACAGGCCATTAATTCTCTGAACAGTGCAGAGTCCACCATTTGGAAAAGGAGGGACTGCAGTACCAACAACTTGGACAGGAGCACGGTCAGCTTCTGCACCTTAGGATGGTTGGACGCATATTGTTGTCTCTTTGCAATCACCTCGTTGAACGACTGCTGGCACCATGAGTAGCGAGGAGCAGGAACATCTGGACCGGGAGATGGTGGCAAAGAGAAACAGCTCCATTCTGCAGAGGTGGTGGAGCTTTGACTGGCTGCAATGGCATGCGTGCCACTGGGCACTGCTGCTGTTGCTGCGGCGGCAGGATGGACCACCACATCTGAGCTACATTTCTCCCAGGCCACCGGATGGTGATGCTGCATGTGTTGACGCAGCGCCGTGGTGCCAACGTTAGCTACCTGGCCACACTTCACTTTCTGCCCACAGATTCTACATATACCCATATTCGGCTCCTCCAGTGTCTTAGCAAAGAACTGTCACACCACTGAGTAGCTGATTTTACTGCCAATGCTCCGCACTGAGTAACTACTACCGCCGCTGCCTCGCTGAGCCCCTGTGCCGCTACTTTCTTGGACCTGCGAAGCAGGTTTTCTACCCAGTGGCCGCTTGGCTCCTGACCTCGCACTGCTGCTAGTCTACTGACTCACGGCCACACAAGCCACTTGCTGGCTGCACCGCTGCCTGAGGCGCAAGCTGACGCCCTCTTCTCCTGACGATGATGAAGCCCTTGCTTCACCCGGCTCCCAAGTGCGGTCGGCTACATCATTATCAATTATTGTTTCATCCTCACTGCTGTCCTCCTCAATGGTCTCAGTATGCAGAGGCTGACCCCTCACAACATGACCTCCCATTCCACTCTCCACATCTTTACTTTGCCGCCTACTGCAAGAAGCAGGGGACATTGGCCCCATTTCTTCGCTGCCAAGTAGCTGCTGACTGTCCTCCTCAAATTGTTCATCCTCGCTGTATAGTGGCACTGAGCCCAGACCACATAGTAGATCACTGGCTGAGGGAACCGGATGGGATAGTGGCGGGTTGAGGACAGGTGAGGGCCGCTGACCCGCTCCCGGGCCATGCCAACTAAGGGTTATGTCTGAAGTTTCCACCGACTCTTGGCTGGGTTTGTCAGATGTCATCTGAGAGGAAGTAGATGACCTAGTCAACCAATCAAGAACCCTTGGGTTGCTGGTCAAAACACGGCCGCTAAATGACACCGGTAGTTCTGGCCTCACCAAGTGACCCCTGCTGCGACGTCCCCTTACTGTGCTGCGACCTTGGCCTGCTCCAGGAATGTTTGTGCCACTGCCACTCGCATGTGAAGAGCTTGCCACCTCTCTGTCTGACATACTGTTTGTTCTAAAATGTACAGACTCTGTTTAATGAAGATATCTGTATATGATAAATACACACCCTGTATTTGACTCCAAATGAACCCACTAACAAGCTTGGTTAACCCTTGGATATAAATTGCGCTCCACAAATGGCCAGGAAAAATTTACTTGTATGTGCCGTTTAAAAACACTGTGTATTTTACTGAATAGAAAAGCGCAAACAGGCTTAATTAACCTTCGGATATGAATTATGCTACAGGCAAAATTTCTTCTTTGGCGTTGAAAAACACAGTTTCTTTTAGTGACCACAACAGCAGAAAAACACTTAATTAACCCTTGGATCTAAATTGCGCAAAAGAAATGAGGTGCCAAAAAATTACCAGCTATGTAGCGTGTTTAAACGACATGTATTTTACATACCACAACAGCAGAAAAATCCTTAATTAACATTTGGATCTAAATTGCGCAAATGAAATGAGGTGCCAAAAATTACCAGCTATGTAGCGTGTTACAATGATGTGTATTTTGCTGAGCACAACAGCAGAAAAATGCATAATTAATCTTCGGATATGAATTATGCTACAGGCAAAATTTCTTCTTTGGCATTGAAAAACAACGTTTCTTTTAGTGACCACAACAGCAGAAAAACACTTGATTAAACCTTGGATCTAAATTGCGCAAAAGAAATGAGGTGCCAAAAATTACCAGCTATGTAGCGTGTTAAAACGATGTGTATTTTAGTGACCACAACAGCAGAAAAACACTTAATTAACTCCTGGATCTAAATTGTGCAAAAGAAACGAGGTGCCAAAAATTACAAGCTATGTAGCGTGTTACAACGACGTGTATTTTACTGAGCACAACAGCAGAAAAATGCGTAATTAATAGTGTTGAGCGATTATTATCGACAAAGTTGAAATCGGCACAGTTTTTATGTTGATCGAAATTTTTAGATCATGCGATAAATTAGGTTAAAATCTATGCATCATCTATTAAGATCGCGCCATTTTCGGCACTTCCTGTCATTTTGGCGGCCAGCAAATCAGCTTACAGACTAGAGCAGGGTGAGATGTGTGTGCGACGTCATGACTGGGATGTGTATGGTTGCGATTGGCTGGAAAAAATCACATGACCTCGTTTTACATAGAACAGCGTTTCCTGTTCAGCCTCAGTGTTTCTCAGCGTCTCATAGCAGTAGGACTTGCGCTCTGCCTGTGTCTAAACAGCTCAGCGAAATTATTCTATTTCTTCACAGAGAAAGCTCTACTGTTAGCTGTGATCCTTACAACTTAGTTAGATTAGAGATTGGAAGACTTTATGTAGTTAGGTAGAGAATTTTAAAGGAGCATCTACCGCTGTAAAGTCACAGGGGGGGAAGCAGAGGGGGGGCCCCCGCGGGCGAACACAGACAAGCTCTATAAAGAATACTGGATAAAGTTCACCAAGACTTAGTGTAGACATTGCACTGCAATAGCTTTATTATTAACAGTTTTCTAATGAAATATTTCCTGGATATTGGGCAGCCTGAACTTATATTAGGATACACATCTTTTCTAGTAACTGCAGGTCTCTTTGTTAGGTGCAAAACTCCACTTTAATTATCAGTATACATTTCAGATAGGTGTTCATTTTCAATTTTGCCCATTCCACCTTTGTTGATATATCCACCTTGCAGTTAAATTAGAATCCAGCAATTTTGTAGTCAGCAGAGGTTGATAGGTGCCAAAAATACCTTGTATTATCCGAATACATTTCAGATACGTGTTTTTTTACTTTGGCGCACTACAGCTTTGTTCATTGAGGCACCTTGCACTTAAATGTGAATACTGCAATTTTGTAGTCACCACAGGTGAATTGATAGGTGCCAAAAAATACCTTTTATTATCCGAATACATTACAGATACGTGTTTTTTGACTTTGGCGCACTACAGCTTTGTTCATTGAGGCACCTTGCACTTAAATGTGAATACAGCAATTTTGTAGTCACCACAGGTGAATTGAAAGGTGCCAAAATACCTTTTATTATCCGAATACATTACAGATACGTGTTTTTTGACTTTGGCGCACTACAGCTTTGTTCATTGAGGCACCTTGCACTTAAATGTGAATACAGCAATTTTGTAGTCACCACAGGTGAATTGAAAGGTGCCAAAAATACCTTTTATTATCCGAATACATTTCAGATACGTTTTTTTTCACTTTGGCGCATGCCAGCTTTGTTGATAGATCTACTTTGCAGATAAATTTGAATACAGCAATTTTTGTAGTCGCCACAGGTGAATTGATAGGTGCTAAAAAATACCTTTTATTATCCGAATACATTACAGATACGTGTTTTTTGACTTTGGTGCACTACAGCTTTGTTCATCGAGCCACCTTGCAGTTAAATTTGAATCCAGCAATTGTGTAGTTACCACAGGTGAATTGATAGGTGCCAAAAAATACCTTTTATTATCCGATTACATTACAGATACGTGTGTTTTTTGCACTTTTGCCATTGTTCCAGATTTGTTGATAGAGCCACCTTGCAGTTAAATTTGAATCCAACAATTTTGTTTTGATTTGAGGGATTTGAGAATAGCTGTGATTTGCCGTCTTTTAATAAGAGACTTTCCAAAACTCTTCCATACCTTCTCAAATTTTTATATTTCTGAACATGGAGCGAAATTCAGGTGGTAAGCGAGCAAAGAGGGGGGTAGGACATGGAGGTAGAGGTACGAGAGAAGGTGCTCCTTCCAGTGCTGGCGACAACACGCATGCCAGCGGATCGTCAGTTGCAGGACCGTCAGGCCTGTCATCGCTGGGTCAGGGCCCTGTGAATTTCAGTAACGAACAGCGTCGCCAATCTGTCCTTCAGTGGTTAATGCAACCTGCATCCAGCAGTCTTACCTCCTCGTCCTCCCAGTTACGGCCACAAATGTCGTCATCAGCGTCACCAGCATCCGGCCAACATGAAGCAGCCGAAATGTCAACTCGTGTGCAATCAGAGGAGGAGAAGGAAGCCGGTCAATCGGCAAAAATCCCGGGCGGTCGGCAACGCTTTGCAGTCCCTCTTGCTTGTAGCCCGCAGCTCCTGGATGCAGAATGTCAGGACGACGAAGTCACCTGTGTTGATGATGATGATGACGACATTGCGGATCCAACGTGGTCTTTTCAGCAGAATTTGCTTGCGAGCGCTTCATCACTGGACGAGGAGGAAGACGATGGGGTAGTGTCAGTACGGGTTCCGCCTCAAAAAGGGAGAGGGCGGTCGCAGAAATCCGCTGATATGATTCCGCCAGCCACGGTCAGCGCAAACCCCGCTCCTCGCTTATCGCCGTCAAAAAGGTCCAGGACCTCTCAAGCCTGGGCCTTCTTTGAGCAAGCCTCTGATTCACCCAGCGATGTCATATGCCGCCTATGCCGTAAACGCATAAGTAGAGGCAAGAACCTTAGGTGGTTAACCACCACCAACATGTCTAGTCACATGCAGTGAATGAATGAGTTGAAATGGAGGCAACACTTGGCCAAAAAAGGCCAGACCGACGCCTGGCCTACACCCACTGTCACACACTCTGTCTCCTCCTCCTCCTCCACCACCACCAAGCGTTCCTCAGCTGCCCATGTCTCTCAGAGTCATGATCAGGGATCAGCCTCCGCTTCAGCCTCCACCATCGCCCGAGTACCACCAGCACCACCAGAAACCCATCCTACCCCTTCTCCTTCAGCCAGTTTGACGACCTGCATGCCGTACAGCGGCCAGTCTAGCAACCAACCTTCTGTCTTCCAGGTTTGGGAGCAGAAGAAACACTTTAACCCAAACCATCCCAAAGCCAAAAAACCTGAATGTCGGCATTGCCAGGCTTCTGGCCTTGGAAATGTTGCCTTTCCGTCTAGTGGACACAGATGGGTTCCGCCACGTCATGGTCCTTCCCTGCCCCCAATACCAGATGCTGAGCAGGCATTTCTTTGCCAGAAAAGCCGTCCCTGCCCTGGCCAGCCACGTGTCATCTAAAATTTCAAGCGCATTGTCTGCATCTGTGGCCGGAAAAGTCCATCTGACCACCGACACATGGACTAGTAAGCACGGCCAAGGCCGCTATATCTCTGTAACAGCTCACTGGGTGAGCTGGGTGTATGTCTCTCTGGGGGTGACGGTGGCTCTCAGGCTCGGCGCACGCTCTTCAAAACCGCAGGGATGGTGCAGGGTTCTTTCCCCCAAGGTCCTCTGGTGGCATCACGTGCCCAGAGAAACCAGGCCGTGTTGAAATTAATCTGTCTTGGAGACCGTCCACACACAGGTCAGGAGCTGTGGACGGCTCTCCGCAACGAGACCGAGCGCTGGCTGGGTGCCAAGAACCTTGTGCCAGGCAAGGTGGTGTGCGATAACGGGCGACATCTGCTGGCCGCCCTTAAGATCGGTAGGCTGGAGCACATCCCTTGCCTGGCACATGTCATGAACCTTGTCGTCCAGAGATTTCTAAAGGCTACCGGTTCTGGACTGCCTGCTGAGGAAGGCTCGAAGTCTGAGTTCGCACTTCCGCCGTCCGCACCCTGCTTCGTCCCGCCTGGCTGCGTTGCACGTCAGCCGGCCTCCCCGTGAACCTCTCTTTGGTTTACGGGGGCAACATGCTGGAATTCCACCCTCCAATGCTCCAGCGATTTGGCAGCAGCGCAATGCCATACGAGTACGAATGACACATGGCCGACAAACAGCGGGCGGACCTAAGGGTGGTTGAGCCCGGAGTGGAGGCAGGGAAAGAGCTCTGCACCATCCTTTCCAGTTTTGAAAAAGCCCCAAAAAAGGGCAGTGCACAATGCCCTTGCACATGAGCATTTGGTGATCTTTTTCTGGAACGATCGTTGGACACTCTGAAACAATAGGTCCCGCCAGCGACGGGGGGAGGAACGGACACAGATGCGGACACGGGGCCTTTCTCTCCTCAAATCCACAAGGCCCGACAGTTTCACAATTACATCGCTTCATTTGGGAGTGGGTTTGGGGTCCAGAGCTATGAAGGTGGCCATCAGCTCTCAGGGTGCATCATCTCAGGGAAGTCAGGGGTGTGTTTAAGCTGTGCCGGAGGCAGCGGAGGAGGAGGGGGAGGGATTCCTAGACACCGACGTTACCGACGTCCCTGCCTTGGAAAGAGGTTGGCGCGAATTTGAGGTGGGGAGGAAGATGAGGAAGATCAGTTTGCTAGTGCCCCTCGACCCAGAGCTTGGGAAATCAAGGCTCCATCTCTCACATGATGCTTGGATGCTCCATTTCCTCCAACATGATCCTCGCATTAAGGCCATCAAAATGAACAACAGTTACTGGGGGGCCACCCTCCTGGTTCCCCGGTACAAAAAAAAAATCAGCACTTTCCATCCACCCACCCAAATAGAGAGTAAAATGCAGGAAATGGAGACCTTGCTGATTGATCAACTGGAGACATCTGTGCGTCTGCTTCACGTTCCCCAAATGTCACGGTGGGAACAACATCAGCGACGTGACAGCATAGAGTGCCAGTAGCCGTAGCGGCAGCAGCAGCAGGCAATGTGGCAGAAGCCTAATGGGTGACCTCTGGCAATCTTTATTTACCACCCACCAACGCATGCAATGCAGGGCACACATCCAACACACAGAGACCAGCTTAAGATCATGGTGCAACAAACTATCTGCGTCTCAACACCGTTTGTTTTTGGAATGTGTTCTGGACCCAATAGACTTCTGGGTATCCAAAATGGACGAATGGCCCGAGCTCGCTCGCCACCCATAGAGGTGTTGTCCTGCCCAGCAGCCAGCGTCAATCTGAGCGGACTTCAGCACAGCTGGAGGAGTCATTACAGTGTTGAGCGATTTTTATCGACAAAGTTGAAATCGGCAAGGTTTTTATGGGGTTCGAAATTTCCAGATCATGCGATAATTAAGGTTAAAATCTGAGCATCATCTATTAAGAATCGCGCCTTTTTCGGCGCTTCCTGTAATTTTGGCGGCCAGCAAATCAGATTTCAGAATAGAGCAGGGGGAGAATGTGTGTGACGTCATGACTGGGATGTGTATGGTTGCGATTGGCTGGGAAAAATCACATGAAACCCCGTTTTACATAGAACAGCGTTTCCTGTTTCAGCCTCATGTCTTCAGCGTCTCATAGGGATAGGACCTGCGCTCTGCCTGTGGCCAAACAGCTCAGCGAAATTAGTCTATTTTCTGCACAGAAAAAACCCCTTACTATTTGCTGTGATCCTTCCAATTTAGTTATATTAGAGATTTGAAGATTTTATGTAGTTAGCTAGAGAATTTTAAAGCAGCATCTACCGCTGCTTTACGGCGGGGGGAGAATGGGGGGGGGCCCCCGCGGGCGAACACAGACAAGCTAAGAACACTGGATAAAGTTCACCAAGACTTAGTGTAGACATTGTAGTGGGAAAATCTTTATTATTAACAGTTTTGCTATTGAAATATTCCTGGATATTGGGCAGCCTGAACTTATATTGGATACACATCATTTCTAGTAACTGCAAGGTCTCTTTGTTAGGTGCAAAACTCCACTTTTATTATCAGTATACATTTCAGAATATGTTTCATTTTAATTTTACCCATTACACCTGTGACTGTTGATATATCCACCTTGCAGTTAAATTACAATTCAGCAATCTTTTAGTCACACAGGTTGTTTGTTGCCAAAATACCCCTGTATCATACGAAAACATAACAGTTACGTGTTTTTTGACTTTTGGGCACCCAGCATTGTTCATTGACGCAGCATCTACGTAAATCTTAAAACAGCAATTCTATATTCACCACAGGTGAAAATTTAAAGGTGCAAAAAATACCGTTTTATTATAACCAAAACATAACAGTTTACGTGATTTTTGACTTTTGCACACCCAGCATTGTTCATTGACGCAGCATCCACGTAAATCTTAAAACAGCAACTCTATAGTCACCACAGGTGAATTGAAAGGTGCAAAAAATACCGTGTATTATACGAAAACATAACAGATACGTGTTTTTTTTTCTTTTGCGCACCCCACTTTGTTCATTGACCCCAGCATCCACGTAAATCTTAAAACAGCAATTCTATAGTCACCACAGGTGAATTGAAAGGTGCAAATAATACCGTTATAATACTAAAACATAACAGTTACGTTTTTTTTGACTTTTGCGCACCCAGCTTTGTTCATTGCGCAGCTTCCACGTAAATCATAAAAAAACAATTCTATAGTCACCACAGGTGAATTGAAAGGTGCAAAAAATACCGTTATTATACGAAAACATAACAATACGTGTTTTTTGACTTTTGCGCACCCAGCTTTGTTTTATTGACGCAGCATCCACGTAAATCTTAAAACAGCAATTCTATAGTCACCACAGGGGAATTGAAAGGTGCAAAAAATACCGTGTATTATACGAATACATAACAGATACGGTTTTTTTTACTTTTCGGCACCCAGCTTTTGTTCATTGACGCAGCATCCACGTAAATCTTAAAACAGCAATTCATATTCACCACAGGTAATTGAAAGGTGCAAATAATACCGTGTATTATACAAAAATAACAATCGTGTTTTTTGACTTTTGCGCACCCAAACTTTGTTCATTGACGCAGCTTCCACGTAAATCTTAAAACGCAATTCTATAGTCACCACAGGGTTTTAAAGGGGTTCAAAAATACCGTGTATTATACGAAAACATAACAGAACGTGTTTTTTGACTTTTGCGCACCCAGCTTTGTTCATTGACGCGCATCCACGTAAATTTTAAAACAGCAATTTATATTCACCAAGGTAAATTTGAAAGGTTCTTTTATTTTTAAAACCCTAATTGTGTTGCCAAGATGTACACTATCCTTTGACTGTTGTGGATTTAAATTTCATTTCTCCAGCCTTGTTTTTTGTAATAATGAAGGTGTTTTTGCTCTCCCCATAGACTTTAATGGTAACGCTATAATCGATGCTCATTTGGAAACCTTATGATAGGCCCGGCTATCGACTATCGCTCGATTCTCGATAGCCAACGCAATCGAACACTAGTCATTACAGACAAACGCCCCCCGGCTTTCCACAGAAAATTTTGGGACTTTTTGATTTTTCACAAGTGAATACAGGACCCTTGAGATGTTGTGGCCCCAATTGCGAGGCACCGAAGTTTCCGGGTCTACTTAATTCCTCTTAAACAAAATGGTCCTCTTGAAAACTTTTTTTTTTAAAAAGACATTTCTTACTGCACTTTTTTATTCTCTTTTCCCAACAGTTCATTTTTGCTTGGTTTTGCTGTGAGGGAGACCTGTAAAAGACAGCAATTTCATGACAACACGTATTCCATTTTACTCACTTTATCTTTAGAGTTTCGCATGTCAATGGTTTTTAGGTCATTTTGCTGTGAGATACAGCTATAATTATGGACCTTTGGAACAGAAATTTTGCTTTTAAGTGCATTTCTCCCTCACAATTTTTAATATGGATTGAGAAGTCCATATTTATAATTTATTTGGGTCATGTGTCTGTGAGATACCCCCCCCCGCCCCCCAGCAATAATCATGTCCCCTTTTGGAACAGAAATGTGGCTTCTAAGTGGCAATTTCTCCCCTCATCATTTTTTAACATTGGCTGAGAAGTCATTTTTATAATGTTTTGGGTCCATGCTGCTTTGAAATGCAAGCAATACTACAGAATCCTATTATAAAAAATGTTGTTTCTAACAGACATTTTCTTCACAATTGTGCCAAAGTGTCTCAAGGGTCCATGCTATGAATGATTTGGGGCCATTTTTGGCTGTGACATGCAGCTATGACTACAGGTCCTATTATAAAAAAAGTTGTTTTCTAACAGACATTTGTTCTTCCAATTGTCCCAAAGTGGCTCCAAGGGTCATGCATTGTAATTTTTGGGGCATTTTTCTGTGACATCATCGATATCTACAGTCCTATTATAAAAAAATTTGTTTCTAACAGACATTTGGTTCTTCACAATTGTCAAAATAAATTTGGCTCAAGGGTGATGGTGCGTCAGAAACAGGAATAGGTAGGAAAAACACTGTTAATGACACATATTGCAAAATAGATCTTGTTTTTTCAAGATCTTTTTACCTAGCTATCAATCCCTGTATTGAGACAACCATTTAATACAATAAAAAAAGAGAAACAAAGACATGGTGGGATCCATCCTATTTTTCAAAATGTTTTTTTCCTAGAAATTAAAATACTAAAAAACTTGCTGTACCAAAATATCTGTTAAAAAAATTCCTCTGAATAGTACAAGGGAGGGTACGAGGAAAACATGACCATATGTATTATTCAAGGACATGAGTATGGAGGCACGTGTACATAGAAAGTACATCGACAATAACCTCCAGCACCGTTGAGTACAATTGAGAAAAAGAATTCCAAGAAAAAGGACACCCTGGTTTGGAACATGAGCTTTAACCTACCAGTTATTTCCCAAGTTAAGCTCAATTGGTCCACACTCATACGGAGGTGCAAGCGCTACCCAGGACAGGGGACAGTAATAAGTCCAGTGAAACAAAAATGGTGGTTTAAAGACTCCCTTTTTTCCCGGCACATTTTGAATCTGGGGTCATCAGTTTGGGGCTCATGCCTGTAGCCCAGACAGGTCTAGTCAATGTCCAGTGAAACTAAAATGTGGTTGAAAGACACCCTTTCTGGCACTTTTTAATCTGGGTCATGCAGGTTTGGGGCTCATGCTGTGGCCCAGGACAGGGATATAATTTTTAAGGGGGTGTTTTTTTTTTAATAAATTCTATGTCCAGTGAAACTAAAATGGTGGTTGAAAGACTCCTTTTTCCGGCACTTTTTTAATCTGGGGTCATGCAGTTTGGGGCTCATGTCTGTGGCCCAGGTCAGGAATAACCAATTTCCAGTTCAAGTAAAAATATGGATGGTTCAAATCATACTGCCTTCTGCACTTTTAATTTGTGGGTCATGCAAGTTTAAGGCTCATGCTGTGTTGTCAAGACATGATAGTGAATGGTGTGTGAGTTTTTTTTCTGTGGCTTTATAACTTTTAATTTATTAACCTAAGTGTTGCCTAAATGATGTAGCACGTATCCATTTGACTGTTGAGGATGTTAATTCCAGCTTCTCCAGCCCCTGTTTTGTGTAAGAATGAATGAGATGTTGCTCTCCCATAACATTAATGTCATCGATCATAATCTACCATCGACCCATCGATAAATCTGTCGATGATGGTCGACTATCGACCATCGACCGATAGTCGATTGCCAACGAATCGCTCAACACTAGAATTAACCTTCAGAAAGAATTATGCTACAGAAAAAATTTACATCTTTGTCGTTGAAAACCAACGTTTCTTTTAGTGGACCACAACAGCATAAAAACACTTTAATTAACCCCTGTATCTAAATGCGCAAAAGAAATGAGGTGCCAAAAATTACCAGCTATGTACGTGTTAACAACGACATGAATATTACTGAGTACCAACATCAGAAAAACGTGTAATTAACCATTCGGATATGAATTCTGCTACAGGCAAAAATTTCTTCTTATGGCATTGAAAACACAGTTTTCTTTAGTGACAACAACAGCAGAAAAACCCTGTAAATAATCCATAGGATCTAAAATGCGCAAATGAAATGAGGTGCCAAAAAAAACCAGCTATTTATCGTGTTAAAAACGACGTGTATTTTAACTGAGCCACAACAGCAGAAAAACACGTAAATAACCTTTGTGTAATCTAAATTGCGACAAATGATAATGGGTGCCAAAAATTCCATTCTATGTAGCGTGTTACAACACGTGTATTTACTGAGCACAACAGCAAAAAACGCATACTTTAATCTTCGGATATGAGAATTATGCTACAGGCATAATTTCTTCTTTGGCGTTGAAAAACAACGTTTCTTTTAGTGACCCAACATCAGAAAAACACTTTAATTAACCCTTGGAATCTAAAATGCGCAAAAGAAATGAGCTGCCAAAAATTACGCATCATATGAAGCGTGTTAAAACTATGTGTAAATTAGTGACCACAACAGCAAAAAAATACTTAATTAACCCTGGAATCTAAATTGTGCAAAAAGAAATGAGGTGCCAAAAATTTACCACTATGTAGCGTGTTGCAACCGATCGCGCATTTTACTGATCACAACACATAAAAAGCAAGTAATTAACCTTCGGAATATGAATTATGCTACAGGAAAAAATTCTTCTTTTGGCGTTGAAAACCAAGCGGTTTCTTTTAGTGACCACAACAGCATAATAACACCTTAAATAACCCTTGGGATCTAAATTGCGCAAAAGAAAATGAGCAGCCAAAAATTGACCAGCTATGTATCGTGTTAAAACGAGTTATTTTAGTGAACCACAACAACAGAAAAATACTAAATACCCTTGGATCTAAATTGTTCAAAAGAAATGAGGTGCCAAAAAATACACTATGTAGCGTGTTACAACACGTGTAATTTTTAACTGATCAAACAACAGCATAAAAACATTAATTTACCTTCGGATAGTGAATTATGCTACAGGAAAAATTCTTCTTAGGCGTTGAAAACCAACGTTTCATTTAGTGACCACAACAGCATAAAAACACTTAATTAACCCTTGGATCTAAATTGCGCAGAAGAAATGAGGTGCCAAAAATTGCCAGCTATGTAGCGTGTTACAACGAAGTGTATTTTACTGAGCACAACAGCAGAAAAACACGTAATTAAACTTCGGATATAAATTTATGCTACAACAAAATTTCTTCTTTGGCTTTTGAAAAACACCGTTTCTTTTAGTGACCACAACAGCAGAAAGACACTTACTTAACCCTTGGATCTAAATTGCGCAAATGAAATGAGGTGCCAAAAATTACTAGCTATGTAGCGTGCTAAAACGACGTGTATTTTACAGAGCACAACAGCAGAAAAAACGCTTAATTAACCCTTGGATCAAAAATTCTGCAAAAGAAATAAAGCAGCCAAAATTAAGGGGTATTTGGATTGTAAAAACGCTGTTTATTTAACTGAATACACCCAGAAACCCAGGCTTAAATAACCCTTGGAATATTCAATGTGCTCAAGAACTGAGCAGATAGCATTAAAATGTATATGCAGCTGCATTGGACGCACACTGGACTTCTATTCCAATACCCCCACAAAATCAAAATGTAAGAGAAGCAGTCTCTGAGACAAGCTGTGATACCCCCCCAAAAAATCGCTGTATAAAAGTTATTCTTTGTGTGAGATCTCAGCAGCAGCAGCTTCACTACACAGCACAGTGAAAGCAGTGTGAACTGCCAGCGTCGCGCCCGGACTTAATGGTGCGGTGACGTCACAGAACCCGCCGTCTCTGTTTGGCTTCATCTCTGCAACATTTTCATTTAGGTTACCCTTTCTTCCTCCCAGACTTCTTTGCCCCATGTAAAGCCATGTGCTCACAGCCATTTTATCAATCGTTCCCGCGAATCACCCCAAACTTCAACTTCATTCAGAATCGAAGTTTTCCTGAAATTCTAAACGTATTCCACTTCGTTAGAATAGATTCACCCATCTCTACTAATAATATAATATTAGTTCAGTTATCAATGAAATTTTCTGGTTTATTAATTTTCTACAGTGGTCTACAGTTTCTGAATTTGTATGTACTGTTTACAGTTAGCAGCATTTTTACATGAGAACCTACATGACAAATATATAATATACTGTAGCTCTTTTAAGATCTATGATAAAAGGAACCAGTTCCAGTGTTTGAATATTCTTTTCTTTTTTTTTCGACTTATACTCCTCAACATTGAAATTGCAACACCAAAAAGCAAAAACCTTGGCATAATAAAAATCACAGGTTCGATAGACAGGTTAATGATATATAAATAATAAAAATGAAACAAAATATTGAAGAGCTTCTTCATTTTTTCAGTATTGCAAATTAGCACTATGCTCAGAAATGCATGCTCTTACGGACCTTGACATGGCTGAGGTTATCAATAGCTGTTCAAGGAATCTTATAAAATGCTGAATGCAATTATGCAGCAAGATTGGCTGCTGGAAGCCCCCTTTTGCAATTACCAACTAGTGACGTACCAGATGTATTTGGCTGGAGACAAGTCTGGAGATACCGAAGCCCATGGTTGCAGGTTTAGGCCACACAGGCTTCTCACAATAGGACGTGCAACATTCACCCTGGTGTTGTCCTGTTGAAGAACGGTTCCATGCTCAAATCAATGTAAGGCAATGTTCACACTGCGTTTTTGGATACATTTTTAGATGTGTGTTTGGATCCGTGTTTTTGACCCTAAACGGACCCAAACATGCATCTAACAATGTGCAATTTACATTGCTTTGAATATAAAACACGCATCAGTGTTAAGACGAGTGATCGCCGATGCGTGTTGTACATGCGTCTTTCTGGTGCGTCTTTCAGATCCGTTCAAAGAATTGTCATGTCAATTTGACACAGCAGGCACCATATTTAAAAATATAGGGTGTGTTTCTGCTGCAGCAAAAAACACATTCAAAAACACACCTGCATGTTGAATGCATGTTGGATGCATTTTTGATGCGTTTTACGCAGCACTTTTGAATGCATTTTTCGGATCGAAAATGTATTAAAAAACGCTGAGTGAACATACCCTAATACCGAGCTGTTACTGTACCTGCAATGAAGGCTAGAAGGGTCCAGCTATTGTTATGCCACCCCACACCATAATCCCCAGACTAGGAGCATTGTAACATTCCCTTGTGAAGGCCTCTTCATGGTGTTGCCCACGTGGTCTCCAGAAATCTTTGGCTATCATTGCATCTAAGACAAAAATGGCAATCATCCCTGAAGAGAATAGACTTTCATTCCAGCTTCTATTGGGGTCTTGCTGTGTCTTTGAGACTGGTGCAGTGAGGTCAGTAGATCACCTGTATGTAGCTGCACATTTGTAGTGCAGTCAGATGTCATGGAAATGCCTTCTGATTGTTTGTATTGACACCGTTTGTCGCTCTAGGCTTGGGATATGACAATTTCACTTGCAGTACAGAATGGATCACTTTGTACCAGTCTTCCAACCAGACGATCCGTCTGTGCAGATGTTCGCCGCTGCTCACCTCTTACTGTTATTCCAGTTATTTGCCGTTCTCCCAACCATGCACTGTTAAACAGTGCCGAGATCTCGGCCTTGGCTGAAAGTGATCTGCCAGAGTGATAAAGGTCTCTCAGTTCAAGGATTTTGTGTCTCTCAGTTTGTGACAACTCACTATAATAGGAGGCATCACACAATCCCACGCCACGTCATCTGATTTTTGGGGTTTCATATGGCTAAAACCTTTGCTGTCAATATGGCTGTCATGCTGTCCAATGGAGCTATTTGCTTGAAATTTTCATCAATTGAAGATCTTAGCGACATGTGCTTAACCTTACAGCTTGTCCTTCTTGATGTTGCAGTATGAGTGTTGAGAAGTGTATATAGAGATCCAGCTACTGAATTTCTGTGAAATTTCTGTAGTGGCGTCACCTTAGGGGGTTGAAGCAGTCACAATCACAGCCAGTGCCCCGGAACCAAATTTGTGAGTGTTATCAGTAGCGGTTTCACCTGATTATTTTCAGAAGGTGGATACACGTTAAACCAATTACAAAGCAGGGAGTCAGAGAGAGGGCAGCCATTAGGAAAGTGCGGTTGGTACTGTCATACAAGACCCAACCCAAAGGTGAAATAAGGAGCGGTGCTCCTTACAGGACACAAGTCGGAAGAGCGGGTGTTCGATCGGGGCAACAGGGAGAAGTTTTTTTTTTTTATCGGGGGTCTATATACCTACATAATAAAGGGGTCTATATACCTACCTACTACTAAGGGGACTATATACCTACCTACATGCCTATTGAGGGGCTTATAAAAATTCCTCATGGGGCTTATGTATCTACCTATGTACTTAGGGGACCTTTATACCTACTCACAGAAAAAAGAGATAATAATAGGAATATAGAAAACCGTCTCACAGATCAAAAGAAAAATCCTAAAACAATAATCTTTAATAGATATGCATTAAAATAATTATCCTTTATATATAAAAATGGCCTCACACATATAGCCACTATACAAATATGCATGTATATGTATAAAGTACCCGGTGTATATCAGTACCTAAATACAAAACCAAGTGGACAATGTCTAGCTAATCACAGCAAAAAAGACATTGTACCAAATACCTATTAGCAGGGAGAAGTGCCCCTATAAGAGGGAGGAAAATGTGGTCAAAAACTCACGGTTCTGAAGACCTTGTCACAGTAGACTCCGTTGCCCCATTGGACCAGTATATACCATATAATAGAAAAAGCACTATCGCTAATCACTATACTAGTCCTATCCAGATAGAGCACTCGCACCGAAAAGGGCGACCCCACCTCTCGGCGACTCACCCTAACTAACTAAATTATACAGTAACATACATAAAGAACACAGACATAAGTCCCGACGCGTTTCCCCAAGATATGGTTCATCAGGGGATAATAATTATACATCTGTGATGAGAGATGATGATGATGGTCCAAGTGATGGCATGATGAGGCCATAAGTAAGTGCCAGACAGTATATCACTTATATACCCACCCCTATTAACCAAATAAACTACTCAGCCAATCCAATGCCACTTTACTCACCAATGATACAGGAGTAAAGTCCTTGCACATGCTCAATAGCAAAACAAAGACGCCAAACACCACATGTTCCGCGCGCCTCCCGTTCCGCCAAACCGGAAGTGACAAACCGGAAGTGACAAACCGGAAGTGGTAAAACGAAAGTAATTCACTTCAGCACGTGCGCCCCAAATAGGAACTAGACTGGCGAAACGAGTGCAAACGCGCACGCGCCCCGGTCCCCGCCGCGCAACTAGCAAACCAGTGCACACGCGCCCCATAGACAAGGGTGCACTCGGGCGCCCCAACTATACAGATAATACGTTGGACACAATAGCATAATGGTGACCCAAATAACAGGAGGCTTATCATCAAGACTCAATATCGAGTACACAAGGTTACGTTAAATAATCCAATGGATATAAACTGGGGGCATTTTTATATCACTTTTTGATGGGTGACTTCCTCTGTACCTGGGGCTGGTATATTAGCCCCAGTTACAGGGAAAATTAATTCCGTGCACTGACTGCAGAGCTGATCTGGGTCTGATAAGACCAAGCAGCTCAGGTAGTCACCGATAGTCATGTGACCACTGATGCAGGAAGCTGACACGGGTCCGGGAAACAAGGTACCCCAGCGAACACCATAACACAGTCGCAGCAGCCTCATAGGGGTAAATGGAGAAACATAGCCAAGCATGGGCTGTTTTGCCTTATTTGCCAGTGTGTACATTTATGTTATGGGATACTATAGCACAGTCATATGCACTGACAAATAAAGCAAAACGTAGCCCACGCTCGGCTACATTTCTGCATTTAACCCTATGATGCCACCACGATTGCGTTATGGTGTCCGCTGGAGTACCTTGTTTCCTGGAACCCCAACAGATAGCACACATGTAGGCTGAGACATTGTGTGAGCCCACCCTTACGTCTCAGATATGAGGCACCAGGTAGTACCTGGTTCTTCATACCTGACAAGTAACACCTGGTTCCTCATTTGTAAGGCTATAGTGCTGTACCTGGGCCAGAGGCTTGCTGCAGAATAGAGAGGAGCATCTGCACTGAGAATGTCCTCTTCCTGTCACTCTCCTCCTCCCCATGCTGCACCTATTCTAATGATGGGCAGTGGGCAGGCTTCCAAGTTTGAAGGTGCTCTAGCACCAGCCAGACCCAGACCCTGCTGCCCCCTCTGCTCTGTGCCCTAGCTCAGTTTTTTGCTCTGCCCCTCTGCTCTGTGCCTTAACTCAGTTCTGAGCCCTAACTCAGCTCTGTGCCCTGCCCCTCTGCTCTATGTCCTAACTCAGTTCTGTGCCCTGCCCCTCTGCTCTGTGCCCTAACTCAGCTCTGTGCCCTGCCCCTCTGCTCTGTGCCCTAACTCAGCTCTGTGCCCTGCCCCTCGGCTCTATGCCCTCAGCTCTGTGCCCTGCCCCTCTGCGCTATGCCCTAACTCAGCTCTGTGCCCTGCCCCTCTGCTCTGTGCCCTAACTCAGCTCTGTGCCCTGCCCCTCTGCTCTGTGCCCTCTGCTCTGTGCCCCCTCTGCTCTGTGCCCTAACTCAGCTCTGTGCCCTGCCCCTCTGCTCTGTGCTCTGCCCCCCACTCCCGTTAAGGCTCCGCCCCCAGCACCACCCACAACACAGTCTGTACTGCTGGATCACAGAGACCCGGCAATACACTCTGCATATGTATGAGAGAGGAGATGCTGGCACGGGCTCTGTTCCCTCATAGTGAAGCCAAGCCTGCGCTCTTCCACTCTACACAACACTGCCGCCAGCTGACAGCCTCTGCGTGCTCCATCCCCGCACTGTGTCTCCTACATAACAAGGGGCTGCGGCTCTTGTTATAAAGCACCATATTGCTGGGTCTCTGACCCAGTGATACCTACAGCTGCAGGAGTGTGGGGAGGGGAGCTTGTGGGGCCACCTTAGCTCAGGGGCCTGGTCGCACTTGCGACCGCTGCGACCCATGTAGCTACGCCACTGGACCCTAACTCACTACCAGTAGCCCTACTTATTTAGCTACCTAACGAAGGGCCTACCCAGGGATGCTGTTAGGAGACAGTACAGCTAGTATTGCCATGCAGGGCCCAACCAGACTGTGAACAGGGGAGGGTGTTGCTGTCGGCCTTATGTAGCTACATACCTACTGGGGTCCTATAATGCTACCAATGTACTGGGAGGTCCTATATAGCTAATTTGTTACAGAAGGGGACCTTTATACTACCTATTGGGTGGCTCTATATGCGGGACTGCCTCCAGGGGGGTTGTATATATCTACCGACCGACTGGGGGGGCTTTATATGCCGTCCTATCTACTGAAGGGTACTATATACCTTCCTACTGGGGAGGGGGTGTTTACCTACCTACCTACCTACCTACCTACCTACTGTGGGGCAATATACTTAGCTTTTTTTTTATTTTAATCGGAGGTCTATATGCCTACCTACTGAAGGGGTCTATATACCTACCTACTACTAAGGGGCCTATATACCTACCTACATACCTATTGAGGGGCTTATAAAAATTCCTAATGGGGGGCCTATGTATCTACCTACGTACTGAGGGAACCTTTATAACTACTTACCTATTGGGGGGGCCTATATCTACCTTCATGTTGAGGAGGCCTATATACCTACCTACCGAGGGGGCTAATATACCTACCTAGCTAACTACCAAGGGCCCTATCTAACTACAATTGGCCTTACCTAACTATATGTGTCCCTACCAGGCACGTAGCTATGAGCTCATGGGCCCAGGTGCAAGAAGTCAGCTTGGGCCTCCCCCACAGCCTACATTTACAGCAAAAATAAAATGTCACCACATTTACAATATCTATAGGAGAGTCCCAACCACCTCTTGGAGACCTACTGGGGGCTCTATATACAGTACCTACCTACTAAAGGGCCTACTTTATACCTGCCTACTTACCTACCTACTGAGAGGCCTTTATATCTATCTACCGGGGGACCCTATATGCCTATCTATTGGGAAAACCCTATATGCCTACCTACTGTGGGACCCTATATATCTAACCTACTTAGTGAGCTCTTTAAACCTACCTACCTTCTGGGGGCCTAGATACCTATCTAATAAAGGGGCCTAAATATCTTCCTAATAAATGGGTGCAATATATACCTACATACCTACTTGGGGTCCTATACCTACCTATAGGACCCGACCTACTGGAGGGCTATATATCTATCTACTCAGGGGCCTACAGTATATACAATTGAAACCAGAAGTTTACATACACTTTATAAAAAGACACATAAGCATGCTTTTCTCACTATATGACATGAAATCAGAATAAATCTTACCCATTTCAGGTCAATTAGGAACCAAAATTATTTATATTTGCCAAATGCCAAAATAACGAGAGAGATAATTTTAAGGCATTTTTATTACTTTCTGAAAAGTCACAAAAGTTTACATACATTTCATTATTGTTTGATAGAAATTCCCCTTAAACTGTATGACTTGGGTCAAATTGTTTGAATATTCTTCCACAAGTTTCTCACAATAGTTGGTAGCAATTTTGGCCCATTCCTCCTGACAGAACTGGTGTAACTGAGTCACCTTGCTTGCACCTGCCTTTTCAGCTTTGCCCATAACTTTGCAATAGGATTGAGGTCAGGGCTTTGTGATGGCCACTCCAAAACATTGACTTGGTTATCCTTAAGCCACAGTTTGGCAGTATGCTTCAGGTCATTGTCCATTTGGAAGATCCATTTTCTGGCTGATGTCTTGAGATGTTGCCTCAGTATTGACACATACTCTTCTTTCCTCAAGATGCCGTCTATTTTTATGAAGTGCAACAGTCTCTCATGCAGCAAAACAACCCCACAACATGATGCCAGCACTCCCGTTTTTCACAGGTGAGATGGTGTTCTTAGACTTCCAAGCTTCTCCCTTTTTCCTCCAAACGTAACGATGGTCATTATCACCGAACAGTTCAATTTTTGTTTTGACAGACCACAGGACATGTATCCAAAAATGTAGGTCTTTATTCCTGTGTGCATTTGTAAACATTAATCCACCATTTATATGTTTCTTTTAGAGTAATGATTTCTTCCTGGCAGAGTGGCCTGTCAGCCCATGGTTGATACAGTACTCGTTTCACTATGGATAATGACACAATCTTACCAGCTTCCGCCAGCGTCTCCACAAGGACTTTTGCTTTTGTTCTTGGGTTGATATGCACATGTTGGACCAAAGCACGTTAATTTCTGAGACACAGAACTCGTCTCCTTCCTCAGCTGTATAATGGCTGAACATTCCCATCTTGTTTGTACTTGCGCATAATTGTTTGTACAGATGAACGAAGCACCTTCAGGTATCTGGAAATTGCACCCAAGGATGATCCAGACTTGTTCAAGTCCATAATACTCTTTCTGATATCTTGGATGATTTCTTTAGACTTTGCCATGATGTTACAAACAAAACAGTGTTTTTTGGGTTGCTTTAAAAATAACCCATGTGTGTTCTTAAAACTCAAGTTGCCAAAAAAAAACAGAAGCTTCTAAAGAATGACATCAAAAAGGATGCCCCAAATTTTTTTTGAAATCCTTTGTATGTAAACTTTTGATTTTGTTAAGTAATAAAAATGTCTTAAAATATTTCTCCTTATTATTTGGATTTGGCAAATATAAAAAATTTTTATTAATTATTGACCTAAAACGGGGAAGGTTTATTTGATTTTTTGCAATAGTGAGAAAAACATGCAAAGTTTTTTATATTGTATAAAATTTTGGGTTTTAGCTGACCAAACCGGGCCCCATTACCTAAAGCAAGGAACCAAGGGGAAACATTTTTAGCTTTTTGGGCATGCTTTTTTAATCAGCAGTTGACCCCATTTTCAGTATTTTTTGGCACTTATATACATGCTGACCAACAGAATAAAAAAATCATGTCAATTAAACTGCATGGTGTAAATGCCAACAAAAACTAAACACCAAAACAATGGTGCAATTGTTTTTTTCTTGTTCTTGAAAAATGTATATTTTTTTGGCGGTGGAAAGGAGGAGGGCCCAGGCGCTTTGGCTACATGGGCCCTGACATTTCTGATGGCGACCCTAAGCTTATCAACCTTCTTATCTAATGAGGGCCTACCTTATTAAAATAAGGCCAACATTGAAGGGTCTTACCTACCTAATGGGGATTTATGTATCTAGGGGGGTCACCTATTATCTGCATCTCCCTAACTAATGGGGGTTTAAACTTGTTTGAGGAGCTTAACTATGTGTTCCATACCTATATACCTAATGGGGGATTTACTTTAAAGGAAAACTACCTGCTGCTGCTAACGGGGGAGTGGGCACAACTTTTTTGGGTGATATTTAAATCCCTGGGGTCTAATGCTTATTACTAGGGGCACAAAGGGGAGCCCTATACTGGGGGGGGTACTTCTCTGTTGGGGTACTGTTACGTCGGAGCATTATTGCCATTTGGGGAACTATGAATGGGTAGTTTTATTTACCATTTATTGGGAAATGAGGTCATGTTTACGGTATTATTTGGGGCCTTGATATTTTTTTATTGGAAAATTTTGGGTTTGAATATTATTGGTAGTAACATTATGGTGGCATTAGCCCCAAAGTAATGGGAAAAGGATGAGCTATGGTGGTATTTTTGGCCCTTTTATGTGTACTGACCAGATGCTGCTTCAGGCTTATACTGTATTGATGTCAGCATTCAGATGTAAGAGGGTGTTTTTTTGGTATAGTTGGCACAAAGGGGTGATTATTTTAGTGTTAGGCTGTAAATAGGTATTAATGATATCCTGGAGGGCACAAAAGGGGGCATTATGACTTTTTAGAGGGAACAGCAGAGGGGGCACTACTACCATATGGGGTGTTAATAATTTGTGTCATTCAAAAGGCGACAGTATTACTTTGGAGAGCAAAAGGGGCGACAAGTAAGAACGAGACTGTGCCGTCTCTGGCTCAAAAGTTTTTGTAGCCTTCATAAATAAATGAACATTTTACCTCTAAACTTTGGCAGTTTAACCCCCGGCCAACTTTTTAATGCACCAAAGATTAGGGGCATGCTGGGGCACATTCTTAGAATTAGACACGTCTATATTCTTTAACCAATTTAGGCGCAAACTTAGGGTTTTTTTCACATGGTAATACCCCCGGTGTTTTGGAGCGCGTTTTCCCCAAAAAGCACGGGGGGGCCGGAAATTCCCGGTCCATTACATGCATTGTTCGCGGTGGTAATCACTGCAAATAATTGACATCTCACTTATTCCCAACGTACAAATGATCGTTTGTTCACGAGGGGGTGAATTAATCATAGTCCTACAAAACGAAAAGACGCAAAAAAAACCCGGGGAACCCTCCCTTAGAAACCAACCCGGGGAAAGGTGGGCTTTCCTAGCCAGAAATTGGTGTTATTGGCACTAACTGGCCCGTATGTATACCCGCAGAGAACAGGTTTAAAAATTTTTGGTAATTTTGAAAGGTCTGTCGCGACAATATTCACACATTTCCCAAAAAGTGGCTTTTCTATTCATATACTCCTGAAACACCCAAAAGAGCAAATCTTTTGGGAATATTATTTTGGGGGCACTTTATTTGACTTATTGTTTTTGAGTGCTGTCGCTTGGACTATATTTTTTAGTAACTATAATTAGATACTTACAGGTATATGATTGGGGGAAAAAAGGAGCAACAACTGTCCCCTTTTTTGAAGGAGCAGCAGGGTTGGGATTTTTTCAGTGAAGGGGGTTTTTAGAATGGGCTGGCAGAGTAAAAGGGGGGAAAAAAAATAAAACAATCAAGAAAAACATTGGGATTTGTACATCTTCGGATGGGAGGTTGGGGCCCCCCCGGGGAGTTGATCTTGGGGGCCCCCCCTTTCTGTACACCCTACCTCCCCCAAATTTTTAAAGGTTTCAAAGAGGGCACATCAGCCACCCTTGTAACCACACCCAAAAAAATGACATCACACCAAGATAAAAACCTCAAAAACCCCGCCCCCACACATACAAAGCCATAACACCGTATGCTTGCACTAAAACCCCCCACCCCTTTTAACCTAAAAACACCCCCCTATAGAGCCCCCAAGAGGTCAGACAACAGGCTTTTTTTACCCATAACCTACCCCTTGGGCCCTATGGAGACCCCTAGAGGTTTGACACCAGCTCAGGAAAAAACCTACAAAACCCCCGCCATTTAGAGACCACGACAAACCCAAACTCAGGAAAAACCCCACAAAACCCCGCCAATTTGAGACACAAAAAAGGGGGCCCGGGGCACCAACTCAGGGATAAAACCCCCAACACCGCCATATAGAGACCCCATAGTGGTCAGACACCCGCTCAGGTCTTTAAACCAACAACATGCCATAAGGAGAACCCCCAAAAGAGGCAGAAAAGCTCAGGTATAAAACCCAAAACATCACCAATAGAGACCACTAGAGGTCAGACACCACCCCAGGGGCCCCCATCCCCATTACAATATAAAAAATAAACCCCTGAAAACGGGGAAATCCCAACCCCGGGGGACGTTTTGATACGTTCTCTTCTCTTATTTAAACCGTTCTTATTTTCCCTTTTTTTCTGCATCCGTTCCCCCCCCAAACCATGAAAGACTTGTCCCGGCCACCAATCATCCGCAGAAAATTTCAAAACAAATTTCTTAAATCCTCAATTTTCCAGAATCTCTTCACCTTTTCCCACCCTGAAAAAAACTACACAGGGGTTTGGGAAAAGGGGGGTACAAGCCTAGTATCCTAAGGGGGGTTGGAAAGGTGGGGGAGGCCCCCCGGGAATAGATAAGCCAAATTTTGGTAGGTAGGGCTCTCGCTGGGTAAGTTTTGGGTTTTCCAGCCCCAAGGGAGGCCCGGGGGGTACCTAGCCACAGGGGGGGTAGGTAAATTTGCCCCCCCGGTGGATAAACAGGTCAGTTTTTGGAATGAAAATAGGCACAGTTTTGGTTGGTGGACCCCCCCGTTTGGGAGGCTTTTAGGGAGGGGGGTTGGTGAGTCCCCGTTGTTAGGCTGTAGGTAGGGTGGTTTTCCCCCTTAGGTAAGCTTAAAGGGATTAGGGTCCCCTTTATAAAAGGCTGCAAGCAGTTAGGGTCCCCATTTAGGTAGTATTTCAGGCACTTTAAAGGGGCCTTTCCCTTGGTAGTTTTAAGGCAGTTTAAAGGGGGGTCCTTGGAATATACAAAGGGAGTTTTGGGGTCTCCCCCCCTTTTGGTACTAAAAAAGGCCCGTTAGGGGGCTCTTTAGGTACTTAAAAAAGGCCCCGTTAGTACCGGCAAATTTAGGAAATAAACAAAGGGATTAAAAGGGGGTTTTCCCCTTTTGTTTAATACAGTTGGGGGGGCTCCTTTAAAGGAAATTTCAAGACAGTTAAAGGGGGCTCCTTTTTTTTAGTATCAGGGAAATTAGGGGCCTCCTTTAGGGTAAACAGGAAATTAGGGGCCTCCTTTAAGGGGTGTGCAGGGGTCAGGGCCCCCCCTTTAAACTCCCGTGAAAGGGAAAAACGGTGGGCCCCTTTAGTTAAAATTTGGAGCCCCCCCCGGGCCCCCCCCTTTAAGGAAATCAGGGGGCCCCCTTTTGATGGGCCCGGGCAAAAACCCCCTAGGGAAATTTAAGGGGGCCCCCCTGAAAGGTAGTCAGGGCCCCCCTTTTTAGAGAGGGGCCCCCCTTTTAGGGAGCCGGGGGAACCCCCCCCTTTAGTCAGGGGCCCCCTGTAGGTGTCAGGCCCCCCTTTGATTGCCAAAGGGGGGCCCCCTTTTAGTCCCGGGCCCCCTTTGTAGAGAGGGACCCCATGTAGGTAGCCAGGGCCCCCCCCTTTTAACCCGGGGGGCCCCCCCATTGGGAGCCAAAGGG
Source organism: Phyllomedusa bahiana (assembly GCA_025379985.1). Taxonomy (NCBI): domain Eukaryota; kingdom Metazoa; phylum Chordata; class Amphibia; order Anura; family Hylidae; genus Phyllomedusa; species Phyllomedusa bahiana. The sequence continues at coordinate 50,387 of JAODAL010002827.1, forward strand.
GCCCCCCCGGGAGTCCCGGGCCCCTTTGTTTGCCCGGGCCCCCCCGTAGGAAACCAGGGCCCCCCCGGTTGGGAGTCCCGGGCCCCCCCCCGTAGGTAACCCAGGGGGCCCCCCCTTTAAATCAGGGGCCCACCCGGGAGGGAGTCAGGGCCCCCCCTTTGATTTTCCCGGGCCCCCCCCTGTAGGTATCAGGGCCCCCCCTTTTGTCAGGGCCCCCCCTGTAGGTAGCCAAACCCCCCTTGTATTAAAGGGGCCCCCCTGTAGGTAGTCAGGGCCCCTTAGAAAGCCAAGGGGGCCCCCTTGTTGTCAGGGCCCCCCCTTTTTTAGAGAGGGCCCCACTTAGGTAGCCCCCCGGGCCCCCCCTTGTAGCCAGGGGGCCCCCCTTTTTAAATCAGGGCCCCCCGTAGGTAGCCGGGCCCCCCTTTTAGTCCGGGCCCCCCCTTGGAGTCGGGCCCCCCCTTTTTAAGAGGGCCCCCCCTGTAGGAAATCAGGGGCCCCCTTGTTAAAAAGGGGTAGGGCCCGGGCCCCCCCCCGTTTGGTAGCCCCGAACCCCCCCTTGTAGTTTCCTGGCCCCCTTAGATTTTCCAAAGGGCCCCCCCCCCCCCTGAAAGGGGCCAGGGCCCCCTTTGTAGCCCCGGCCCCCTAAAGGGAGCCAGGGCCCCCCCCCTGTAGGTAGCCAGGGCCCCCCAAGTTAAAGGGGCAGGGCCCCCCTTGTAGTCAGGGTTTCCCTTTTTAATCGGGGCCTTTCCCTTTTAGGTAGCCAGGGGCCCCCTTAGGTAGCCAGGGCCCCCCGTTTGTTTAGGGGGCCCCCTTTTGTTGGGGAGGGCCCCCCATGTAGGTAGCCCGGGGCCCCCCCCCCTGTAGTTAGCCAGGCCCCCTTGTGGCCAGGGCCCCCCCCCATAGGACCAGGGGGCCCCCCTTGTAGCCAGCCAGGGCCCCCCCCTTTTAGTCGGGCCCCCCCCTTTTTGTCATGGGCCCCCCCCCCCGAGCCCAAAGGGGCCCCCCCTTGGGAGGGCCCGGGCCCCCAAATAGCCCCGGGTTCCCCAATTTGCCAGGCCCCCCCCCCCCTTTAAGCCGGGGCCCCCCCCCAGTAGTCAGGGCCCCCCCTTTTAGCCCGGTCCCCCCCCCCCCCCCTTTGTGCCAGGCCCCCCTTTAGCCAGGGCCCCCCCCCTTTTAGCCGGGGGCCCCCAGTAGCCAGGGCCCCCCCCTTTTAGCCAAAGGGCCCCCCTTTTTAGCCGGGGGGCCCCCCTATTGCCAGGGCCCCCCCCTAGTAGTCAAAAGGGGGAACCCAGTAGTCCCAAAAAAAAGGGGCCCCCCTTTTTAGTTCCCGGGGCCCCCTGTAGGTAGCCGGGCCCCCCCTAATAGCCAAAGGGGCCCCCTTTTTGGCCAGGCCCTCCCAGTTTTCAGGGCCCCCCTAGTGCCAGAGTCCCAAATTTGCCCGGGGGCCCCCCAGGGGCCAGGGCCCCCCTTTAAGGTAGTTTAGGGGGGCCCCTAGTAATCGGGCCCCCCCCGTAGTCAAAGGCCCCCCTTTTTGGGCCCTTTGCCCGGGCCCCCCCCCCCCTTGTAGCCAGGGCCCCCCTTGTAGCCCGGGCCCCCCTAGTAGTCAGGGCCCCCCTTGTAGCCGGGTCCCCCCCTTGTGGGGGCCCCCCTGTGGGTTTTTTTAAAAAAAAAAAAAAACAACAAACCGGCCGCGCCCCCTACGTTAGATGGGCCCCTTTGCCTTAACTCCCAGAGCGGCGGCGGAGCGCAGCGCTAGTGGCACTGTGCCCGCTAATCGCGCAGCCTCGGGAGTCGGGGCTTAGCCCCCAACCCCGGGCCGGTTTTGGGCCTGGGGAAGCAGGTCCTGGGGGCCAGGGAGGGATGCAGGGGCCGGGCCCCCGGGGAGCGGTGGCATGCCCCCGGGGGCCCCCCACAGTGGCCCGGGGGGGCCCCCCGGGGATTCCCCAAAAATCCCCGGGGCCCAGTCCGACCCTGTTTTCATATGTTTTAATATTATGTTGAATATTTTATCAAGTACATTAAAAATATCGGTTTTGGGATTTGCCTAAAGGATTTCATTGTTGATGTATTCACAGTTGTGTACTCGAAGGGATTTTTTATTTTCTTTGCAATAGGTGTGGAGGTCCGAACTAAACTTTTGCCAAAAGTTAGTACACACTTTCCCGGGAAAGGACACAGGACGGGTAAATAATTAAAAAAATTTTTACAGGGAAAAATTAAATTTTATTAATAACATTTTATTCTTGTATGTATTTAAAGATTTGGCCCCTTCAAACGAGGGTTTTTGGGCCCCGGTTTCCGACGCGGTTTCCGGGCCCAAAAAGCGTCTGTTTATTAACTGGTTTTATTTGGAAACCCCCCGTTTTAATAAACACATCCGGGTTTTCCGCAGTCCGGGGCCACGGCCAAAACCGTCGGTGAAGAAACCCCCTGTCAATTCCTGACAGCGAGTTTTCTGCACGGGGCCACCCCCCGGGGCTGCCCGGGCGTCGCCCCGGTTGTCGTGTGGGGGGTGGCGGCGGACGCGGCTCCGCCGCGGTTTTGCCCCCTGCTTTAATTTTTATGGGGGGCAAAATCACGGCCAAGCTGGCCAAAACCCCGCCCCCCGCGGAGGTCGAGCCCCCCGCCCCGCGCCCCAAACCCGGTCGGGGGCGGAGTTTTGCGGCCGGGTTTGATGAGGCATCGGCTGCGGGAACCGGGCGAAACCCCCCGGCCAAAAAAAGTGGTGAACGAGGCCTATTCTTCTTGGGAGCCTTTTTAGGAACATCCACATTTATAAAAATTAAAAAGCGTATGAGTTGAGTAAAAAAGAGTGGGAAATTTTAAGCGTTTTCCTATTTTCAAAAAAAAACTCAAATTTTTAAATTCTTCCATGTTTTTTTTTATGTGCATAAACTGTTGTGTCCAGATATTAGCTGGAATTAAATAATGAAACATAAAACACACTTTGGGTGAATTTTTTTGGTCAGTGGCAGCTCTTTTCTAATGCAGCATGCTGTAGGTGAGGCATTCTACCGTGTTCCTGACCTCCGTCTACGTTTCTCGACTCTGAACCTTTGCCGCCTGTCCTGACCTTCCTGCCTGTCCCCGACAACGAGCCTGCCTTACGATTTTGTACCACGCAACCCCTCGGTTTGCCTCCGCAAGCAAGTCCCGTCAGTGGAAGGGGAACTGGTAGACTCCCGCCGCAGCAAGTCCATCCCGCTTTGCGGCGGGCTGTGGTGAAAACTGGGACCTACTTAGATTCCGCTCCCTGCCATGGCTTACGCCATCGCTTGCGGTGGTCCAGAGAATCCACTATCCCGGCCGTTATAGTAAGATCCAGCCATAGATCCCGCCAAGGTGCCCCTGCCTAGTATTGCGGACCTTACAACCGTTGTCGCCGAGCAATCGCAACATATCGCACAACAGGCACAGCAATTGGGCCAGCTTTCCGCCATGATGCGACAACTGCTAACGTCCCAGCAGCAACCATCTACATCGCCGGTGGTACCTCCTACACCAGCTGTTCCATTGGCAACCGTTCGGCCTAAGCTGCGGTTACCTCTACCCACCAAATTCAACGGGGACCCAAAGCTCTGCCGGGGATTTATTACCCAGTGTTCGATGCATGTGGAACTGATGGCCGATCAATTTCTCTCTGAAAGGTCCCCAAAGGGCGCGTTTGTGGGTGGCCTGCTATCGGAAAGGCTCTGGCTTGGGGCAAACCCCCTCTGGGACCAGAACGACCCGGTGACAGCGGACCTGCATGACTTCCTCCAGGAATTCCACGGTGTCTTTGAAGAGCCAGCGCATGCATCATCAGCCGAGACGGCACTTTTAAATCTACGCCAGGGTGACTCCTCCGTGGGGGATTAGGTGATACAATTCCAGACCCTGGCTTCGGAACTCTCCTGGAACGATGGCGCTTTTTGCGCTACCTTCAAGAAGGGCCTGTCTAGTAGGGTCAAGGACGCTCTCACTGCAAGAGACCTCCCATCTTCCCTGGGTGAATTAATCCACCTGGCTACCCGCATTGACGTGCGCTTCGCTGAAAGACAGGAGGAGCTCCGTCAAGAACGAGATTCTGTGCACCCACGCCGATTACCTCGTCTGGCTCCAGTGTTCCAAAGGTCGCTGCAACCACTTCCACCAACCTCCAGTGAGGAACCCATGCAGGTGGAGCAGGCCCACTTGTCGGAGCAGGAGCTGTCCCATCGTTGCATGGAGAACTTATGCCTCTACTGTGCCATTGCGGCCCATTTTCGCAGAAGTTGCTCAATGCGTCCTCAGCCTGCGGGAAATGCCCGCACCTAGGTTCCGTGGGAAAGGTGTTCCTAGGTGCTAACTCTTCCTCTCCACGTTTGATGATTCCGGTGGAGGTCACGTCTGATGCTGGTCTCTCGTTCCGGGTGCAGGCCTTCCTGGACTCAGGGTCTGCCGGGAATTTTATCCACGCCTCTCTGGTTTCCCGTTACCGCCTGCCAGTACTTTGCCTGGAAAAGCCTTTGGTAATTTCCTCAGTCAGTGGGGAACTCCTCAAAGATCCCATTCAATTCATCACCCGGCCAGTGTTCCGCATAGGGATCCTGCACAAGGAGAAAATCTCTTTCCACGTATTGCCTCGGTCTTCCTCGACGATTCTATTGGGGCTTCCCTGGCTGCAATGTCACGCCCCTACGCTCGACTGATAGACAGGAGAGGTCCTTCGTTGGGGACTGGAGTGCGAGGATTGCTGTTTGGTGACCCCAGGGGTCTAACCGTTGTCCATGCCTGAGACACAGGCCATATCGGCATACATACAGGAAAAATTGCAGAAGGGCTTCATTCACAAGTCTTCCTCTCCGGCCGGTGCTGGGTTTTTTTTTTGTGCAGAAGAAGGACGGCTCTCTTCGCCTGTGCATTGATTATAGAGGGCTAAACAAGATCACGGTGAAGAACCGCTACCCACTTCCGTTGATCTCGGAACTCTTCAATCGTCTCCGGGGAGCCAAAGTATTCTCTAAATTGGACTTGCGAGGGGCCTATAACCTCATCAGAATATGAGAGGGGGACGAATGGAAGACGGCTTTCAATACCCGAGATGGGCATTTTGAATACCTGGTGATGCCCTTCGGACTTTGCAACGCCCCGGACGTTTTTCAAGAGTTCGTCAATGACGCCTTCAGGGATCTATTGTACACCTGCGTCATAGTATATTTGGACGACATCCTGATCTTTTCCCCAGACCTCCAGACCCATCGGACACAGGTGCGCCAGGTTCTGAGGCGTCTGCGCAACAACCATCTGTACACTTAACTGGAGAAATGCTTATTCCATCAGACCAGCTTCCTCAGATATATCGTTTCTGCTAAGGGTCTGCAGATGGACCCAGCTAAACTCTCTGTGGTCCTGCAAAGGCCCCGTCCTGTCGGTCTTCGGGCGATACAGAGTTTCCTGGGATTCGCCAACTATTATCGTCAGTTCATTCCTCACTTCTCCACCCCGGTGGCTCCCATTGTGGCCCTCACCAGGAAGAACGCGAACCCAAGATGTTGGCCTCTGGAGGCTGAAAAGGCGTTCAACGAATTAAAGACTGCCTTCTCCTCGGCACCTGTCTTGGTCCGGCCAGATCCCGAGAAGCCGTTCTCCTTGGAGGTGGATGCCTCTTCCGTGGGGCAGTGGCGGTCCTCACACAGAAAAGCCCCAAAGGCAAAACTCTTACGTGCGGGTTTTTTTCCAGCACTTTTTCGCCGGCGGAGCGGAACTATGCCATTGGGGATCGGGAGCTCTTGGCCATCAAGTTAGCCTTAGAGGAATGGCGACATCTACTGGAAGGGGCTCGTCACTCAGTTGACATCTTTACGGATCACAAAAATCTCCTGTATCTTCAGACGGCCTAGCGTCTAAACCCTTGTCAAGCCAGGTGGTCTCTGTTCTTCTCATGCTTTGACTTCTGCAGTCACTTTCGGCCTGCTGAGAAAAATGTCAAGGCGGACGCCCTCTCCCGTGCCTCTGATATTGTTGGTGAAGATCCGGTGTCACAGCACATTATTTCTCCCGAACGGTTGGTTCAAGTGGCCCCAGTGGATCTCCAAAACGTTCCTTCGGGCAAGACTTACGTTCCGCCGACACTCAGGAAAAGGATACTGGAATGGGGGCATAGCTCCCTGTTGGCTGGTCACCCCGGAATATGGAAGTCCTATGCTCTGATCTCTCGGCACTACTTGTGGCCGCCTCTAGCACAAGACGTCAAGGACTTCATCCTCTCCTGTGTCATGTGTGCTCGAAAGAAGGTCCCACGCCACAGGCCCGCAGGTCTCTTACTGCCGCTGCCCGTTCCAGAAACTCCTTGGACACACATAGCCATAGATTTCATCACGGACCTACCGGATTCTTCAGGGAGTTCTGTCATCTGGGTGGTCACGGACAGATTCTCAAAGATGTCCCAGTTTGTGCCTCTTCCCGGGCTGCCGTCTGCTCCACAATTGGCCGGTCACTTCTTCCGGCATATTTTCCGTTTACATGGGTTACCTTCGCACATCGTCTCCGATTGGGGCGTTCAATTCGTATCCCAATTTTGGCATGCACTGTGTTCACGTCTGCAAGTCAAGTTGGACTTTTCATCAGCCTACCACCCTCGGTCCAATGGACAGGTGGAGAGAGTGAACCAGATCCTTGGAGAATACTTGCGTCATTATGTATCCAGACGTCAGGAAAACTGGGCCGAGCTGCTCCCTTGGGCGAAGTTCTCTTATAACCAGCGTGATTCAGATGCAGCCGGCGTCTCTCCATTTTTTGTGGTCTATGGTTGCCACCCACACCCCCCCCCCCAGCTTCCCCTGCCCACTGAGTCGGAGGTGCCCGCTGTCGATGACCAATTTCAGGATATCAAGGCTATCTGGCAAGAGACTTGTCGTTCCCTACTTCGGGCCTCTGCTTGTATGAATTCTTAGGCAGACAAAAGGAGAAGACCTGCCCCGACATTCCTCCCAGAAGACAGGGTTTGGCTTTCATCGAAGTACGTGCGCCTGCAGATTCCAAGTTACAAGTTGGGCCCTCGCTTCCTAGGACCCTTCAAGGTGCTCCAGCAGCTTAATCCGGTGACGTACAAACTCTGCTTACCTCCCTCTCTTCGGATCCAAAACGCTTTCCATGTCTCCCTCTTGAAGCCTCTGGTCCTGAACCGGTTTTCACAGAAGAATGTATCGCCTCCCCCGGTAGCTGATTCTGCTAACATCTTCGAGGTGAAAGACATCCTGGCCATGAAGACTGTCAGAGGGAAACGCTTTTTCCTCGTGGATTGGAATGGCTTCGGACCCGAGGAGAAATCCTGGGAGCCAGAATCCAATATCCTGAATCATGATCTCATCCGCAGGTTCCTGCAGCCTAAAAAGGAGGGGAGGCCTAAGAGAGGGGGGGTACTGTAACGGGTGGCGCCGTGTCCCGGTCCGCGGGTCACGGGCGCACCCGTGTCCCCCTCCCTGAGCGCCCGGCGGGGACGGGTGGCACCGCTGGCCGTACTACGGACCGCAGGTGCATTCGTTCCATCCACTTACTTGCCCACGCTCCTGCACTGCTCTCTTCCCCTGCAGGCCGGAACGTGCGTGCGCGCCCCCTAGCGCGCGTTCATGTATATTTAAAGGGCCAGCACGCCGGTAATTGGATAGTTGCCGGGCGCTGACCCTATATAGTTTATGGATCCACGTCACTTCCCTGCTGGATCTTTGTTGCCTCCGTGCCCTAGAGAAAGCGTTACTATTTGTTCCTGCCTCTACCGTGTTCCTGACCTCCGTCTACGTTTCTCGACCCTGAACCTTTGCCGCCTGTCCTGACCTTCCTGCCTGTCCCTGACTACGAGCCTGCCTTTGTACCACGCTACACCTCGGCTGCCTCCGTAAGCAAGTCACGTCAGTGAAAGCGACCTGGTAGACTCCCACTGCAACAAGTCCATCCCGCTTTGCGGCGGGCTCTGGAGAAAACCGGGACCTACTTAGATTCCGCTCCCTGGCGTGGCTTACGCCATCGCTTGCGGTGGTCCAGAGGATCCAGTATCCCGGCCGTTACAATAAGTATTTGATCCCTCTGGCAAACAAGACTTAATACTTGGTGGAAAAACCCTTGTTGGCAAGCACAGTAGCCAGACAATTTTTTGTAGTTGATGGTGAAGTTTGCGCACATGTCAGGAGGAATTTTGGTCCATTCCTCTTTGCAGATCATCTCATCATTAAGATTTTGAGGCTGTCGCTTGGCAACTCGAAGCTTCAACTCCCTCCATAAGTTTTCTATGGGGTTAAGGTCTGGAGACTGGCTAGGCCACTCCATGACCTTAATGTGCTTCTTTTTGAGCCACTCCTTTGTTGCCTTGGCTTTATGTTTTGGGTCATTGTCTTGCTGTAAGACCCAGCCACTACCCATTTTTAATGTCCTGGCGCAGGGTAGGAGATTGTCACTCAGGATTTTATAAGACATGGCTCCATTCATTCTCCCGTTGATGCGGTGAAGTAGTCCTGTGCCTTTAGCAGAGAAACACCTCCAAAACATAATGTTCCCACCTCCATGCTTGACAGTGGGGAAGGTGTTCTATGGGTTATAGGTAGCATTTCTCTTCCTGCAAACATGGCGAGTTGAGTTAATGCCAAAGAGCTAAATTTTTGTCTAATCTGACCACAGCACCTTCTCCCAATCACTCACATAATTATTTAGGTGTTCATTGGCAAACTTCAAACGGGCCTGCACATGTGCCGTCTTGAGCACAGGGAACTTGCGGGCCCTGCAGAATTTTAAACCATTATGGCATAATGTGTTACCAATGGTTTTCTTGGAGACTGTGGTCCCAGCTGCTTTGAAGTCATTAACAAGTTCCCCCTATGTAGTTTTAGGCTGATCTCTCATCGTCCTCATGATCAAGAATACCCCACGTGGTGAGTTTTTGCATGGTATCCAGATCGATGTTGATTGCAGTCATTATGTATTTCTTCCATTTTTACTATTTACTATTTTATATCTTACTATTGCACCAACAGTCGTCTCCTTCTCACCCAGAGTCTTATGATTTTGTAGCCCATTCCAGTTTTGTACAGGACTATGAACTTGTCCCTGACATCCTTAGAAAGCTCTTTGGTCTTGCCCATGTTGTAGAGGTTAGAGTCTGATTAATTGAGTCTGTGGACAGGAGTCTTTTATAAAGATGATTATTTAAGCTGTCTTTAATGCAGGCAATCAGTTGATTCGGAGCGTCTAACTGGTCTGTAGGAGCCAGAACTCTTAATGGTTGGGAGGGGATCAAATACTTATTTCTCTCAGCAAAATGCAAATAAATTTATATAATTTATACAATGTGACTTTCTGGATTTTTTTTTTTTAAATTCTATCTCTCAATCTTAAAATTAACCTACCCTTAAAATGATGAACTGTTCATGTGGACAATAAGTAGTAAAACATGCAGAGCAATGCTTTCATTCACAGAGAGATTGCATATCTGTCTTCAAGACATCAGGATAGTTCTGATAACAAATGGCGTACTGTGAAAGTGATGACCATGCAGTGGAAGGGTGAGGGTGGAGATGTGTTGTTTTTTGGTCTGTGTATTGGGTTTATTGAACGTCAGCATAAGTGGTATAATGTATGAAAATGCACATTTATGAAGGCTATAACATGGCGTTATTAATGTTTTTTGTATCTTTGTATTTGTGTTTTTGTTGATGAATCTTAACTTTTTATAAAACTTAGCTAAAGTGCTTGCCATTTATTATTTCAACAGCATAGAGCATTTTCATCTGATAGAAGATACTAATGTCAATTAAAATCTCAGTAAAATCTAAAATGGGGAAATATGTGGACTAATTGGATAGATTGTTGGGGAAATGCTCCACTGAAATCCTGAGAATATTAATTACTAACCCCCCGCTTTCAGTCATGCACATTCATGTCACTCGCTGCACTTGGGCACTCACAGGCACTTATCTGTATATAGATGTACTTTCTGGGTGGCAGACAGTAAACTACGCCATATTTAGAGAATATGGCTGGGCTATTGTGTAAACCAAGGAATTATCACCTTTTGTCTACCCTATACACCCCAATAGAGTGTAAGCTTTTGCGAGCAGGGCCCGCACACCTTGTGTCTGATTTGTAAGTAGCTTTCTTCTACATAATGTTTGTTTTTTGTCTGTACTTATATCCTCTAAATTGTAAAGTGCTGTGTTGGAGCTATATAAAGATTTTTATTATTATTGTCATTGACCAGGGATAGAATAAATAGAGGTATACGGAGATGACAGACTTGCACTATTGCTGTACTGTTATGTTGTTTATTTTATATTAAAAATGTAATATGTTCATATAGAGCGACATATATGTATTTTGGCGCTCAGATGCCATTTTTTGGTGCGCATTAGTAGCGTAGAATGCGCCTGAATCTATGAACCTGTTCTACTGCGGGTCATAGATATAGCGCTTTCTAGCTACAAAGCGTCACTTTTAGCTCAGTTAAACCACTTTTGAAGTGGTTTACCTGTTCCAGCAATAATGCACCTGGATTTGCCATACTGAAGCTATAAATGTGTAGCTTCGTACAGTTGTAGTGCGACACGCCTCCAGTACTCCCCACGATCTCAGACGCAATACAAAGTGCCGCGGGCGCTTTGTAATGCGCCTAATATTGGAGTGCGCCCGGTTAAAAATATAGCGAACAGGGTTGCGCCAGTTTTCGGGCTGAAAAGACACCAGACTTCTGGCGCAGCCCTGTTCATACCTGTCGCTCATAATGTATATGTACAATATTGATAACTTGTTGACATGTTTGCATTTATGCTAGAAAGATGTAATTGCAACTAAGAGTCTGCTCCAGGAAAATTCAGGTGAGAGGGAAGGGAGTTTTATTATACTGCTTGTATTTAAAAATGTAATAACAGATCAATTTTTTACATTAAAAAAGTTATGCGTTACAATTTCTATTTCTGTGTGATTTTGTGTATAAACATATTGTAGAAATGAACTGAATAATTGATAGTTGAGAACTGAGTACACAGCACTCTGGCTGCTAGTATTATATTGCAACGTGGCAGATTATTATTACGTATTTTAAAGTGCCATTTATTCCAGGGTGCTTCATATTCAAGGGTGGTTACATACATAACATGTGTATATACATACAACTGGTACAGAGGGAAGGAGGACCCTGCCCGCGAGGGCTTACAATCTAGAGGAAGGAGGAAAGAGACAGAAGGTGAGGGATAGACATGTATGAGGGATTGTAGTGGCAGCAGGGTTATTATAAATTAAAGGCAATCCTGAAGAGATGGGTTTTCAGGTTACTTTTGAAGCTTGTGAAAATAGAAGGGAGTCTGATGGGTTGGGGCAGTGAGTTCTAGAGTATGGATGAAGCACAAGAGAAGTCTTTGAAATGGCTGAGTGAGATGCTGACATATGGAGAGCAGAGAAGAAGGTCCTATGAGGAGCAGAGATTGCGTGAGATTAAGGCTAGGGTCAACATATATGAATTCAAACCGTGTTCTTGACGCAGACTTGCGCAAAAGCCACGGACAGTTTTTGTATTTGCCATCGGCATGTACAGGAATCCAACGGCAAATCCGAGCAGAATCTAGCGGAATATGAGCATTTGGTGTGTTAATATTTTGATATAGAGACTATGGGGACATGTATGAAAATTGTCTAGGTCTAAGACTGTCTTTGTTGTCCATAGCAACCAAATAGAGCTTCCCCTTTCATTTCAAACAGTGCTCTGAAAAATTGAAAGGGGAGCTCTGATTAGTTGCTATGGGCAACAATGAAAGACTTAGACCTAGACACTTTTCATACATGCCCCCCTATGAGGTCTGTAACTGTTTAACTACTGTCTGTAAAATGTTTGAAGGTATTCTAAGAGATGAACTATAAACGTACATAGCAATAAATATCTGACAACCGATAGCCAGTAGTGTTGCGCTTCAGATTTAGATTTATATAAAATTTGACCTCAATCTAAGCTATTCAATTTGGGTTGACCCAAATGAAATTTAGGTGCAAATTTCCAAAACAAATCAACCCTTAACCCAAGCTGGGGTTAGCGTTTTCATGATGTTTTGTGGTTAATTTACCTTTCAGAATTGCCCCTGGTACCTTATCACCACAGGTTTCCCTTAAGTTATGGGAAATGGAAGAGACATTGGATCCTTTGCTGATTTTGTAATTTTGTCCACTGACAAAGACATGAACAGTTATAAATTTTAAGGGTAGGTTAATTTTAACATTGAGAGATAGAATATCCAAAATAAAATCCAGAAAATCATCACACTGTATAAATGATATAAATTTATTTGCATTTTGCTGAGAGAAATAAATAGTTGATCTCTCTGGCAAACAAGGCTTAATATGTGGCAAAACTCTTGTTGGCAAGCACAGCAGTCAGAAGTATTTTGTAGTTGATGATGACGTTTGCGCACATGTCAGGAGGAATTTTGGTCCACTCCTCTTTCCAGATCATATCTAAATCATTAAGATTTTGAGGTTGTCAATTGGCAACTCGGAGCTTCACCTCCCTCCATAAATTTTCTATGGGATTAAGGTCTAGCGACTGGCTAGACCACTCCATGAGCTTAATGTGCTTCTTTTTGCTTTGGCTTTACGTTTTGGGTCATTGTCTTGCTGGAAGACCCAGCCACGACCCATTTTTAATGTCCTGGCGAAGGGAAGGAGGTTATTACTCAGGAGTTTACGGTACATGGCTCCATCCCTTCTTCCATTGATGCGGTGAAGTAGTCCTGTGCCCTTAGCAGAGAAACACCCCCAAAACATAATGGGCTGCATGTATAAATGGGGCTGTGCCAGAAGGCTGGAGTATTTTCAGCTCGACATTAGGCAGAGCCCCGTTCGCACTAGTCAAAAGTCTCCCGTATGCCAATATTAGGTGCATTACAGAGTGTCCTTGGTACTTTGTAATGCACCTGATTTCGGGGGTCATGCGGGAGGCGGGATGCACTAGAACCATATAAAGCTACATATTTATAGCTTCTTTACAGCAATTCTAGGCGCATTACTGCTGGAACAGGTAAACCGGGTTCAAAGGGGTTTACCTGAGCTACAAATGTCGTATTAGCGCTAGGATGTGCCTGATTTATGACGCATTTATCCTCCAAAGACAGTGAGTTGAGTAAATGCCAAAGAGCTAAATTTTTGTCTCATCTGACCAAAGCACCTTCTCCCAATCACTCACAGCATTATGCAGGTGTTCACTGCCAAACTTAGATGGGCCTGCACATGTACCTTCTTGAGCAGGGGGACTTTTCGGGCACTGCTGGATTTTAAACCATTACGGTGTAATGTGTTACAAATGGTTTTCTTAGTGAATGTGGTCCCAGCTGCCTTGGAATCATTAACAAGCTCCCCCCGTGTAGTTTTAGGCTAATCTCTCACCTTCTTCGTGATCAAGGACACCCCACAAGGTGAGATTTTGCATGGTGCCCCAGATTGATGTTGATTGACAGTCATTTTGTATTTCTTCCATTTTCTACTATTGCACCAACAGTTGTCTCCTTCTACCAGCGTCTTACTTATGGTTTTGTAGCCAATTCCCAGCTTTGTGCAGGTCTATGATCTTGTTGCTGACATCCTTAGAAAGTTCTTTGGTCTTTCCCATATTGTAGAGGTTAGAGTGTGGCTGATTAATTGAGTCTGTGGACAGGAGTCTTTTATAAAGTTGGCTATTTAAGACAGCTGTCTTTAATTCAGGTAACGAGTTGATATGGAGCATCTAACTGGTCTGTAGGAGCCAAAACTTTTAATCGTTGGTAGGAGATCAAATACTAAGGGGGGCATGTCTGAAAACTTTCTTGGTCTAAGACTTTTCTTGCTGCCCATAGCAACAATCAGGGTTCCCCTTTCATTTCTTCAGAGCACTATATTAAATGAAAGGGGAACGCTGACTGGTTGCTAAGGGCAACAAGAAAAGTCTAAGACCAAGACAGTTTTAAGACATGTCCCCCTTAGTTCTCTTAGCAAAATGCAAATAAATTTATATAATTTATACAATGTGATTTTCTCGCTTTTATTTTGGATATTTTATCTCTCAATGTTAAAATTAACCTACTCTTAAAATTATAGACTGCTCATGTATTTGTCAGTGGTCAAACTTATCAGCGAGGGATCAAATAATTATTTATTTCACTGTATACAGTATATATACGTTTTCTATCTATCTATCTATCTATCTATCTATCTATCTATCTATCTATCTATCGCTGCTAGGGTTCTTCAGGTATCGGTTGTAGGTCCTCTACACGTTTCAGGATACACAGCCTCCATTGGACAAATCATCAGCAGATTTGGCTTTCAGTACCATTTGTATGCTGATGAAACTCAATTATACACCTCTTCCCATGACATCACTCCTGCCCTGCTGCAAAACACCAGTGACTGTCTGTCTCCAGTCTCTGACATCATGTCCTCTCTCTATGTCAAGCTAAACCTCACTAAAACTATACTTCTTGTTATTCCGCCATATACTAACCAACATAACCCTGTTATTTTAGTTTCAGTGGTACTGCCATAACTCTTGGGCATCAGGCCCACTCACTTGAGGTTAACCTGCTCTCTTCTTCACTCCCTATATTCAATTCATTGCCTGATCTTGTTACCTACACTTCAAAACATCTCCAGAATCCACTCTTTTTTATTGTGGAAACAACTCTTATTATTGCCCTTATACTCTCTTGTTCTGACTACTGTATGGTATGTTCACACGGCATGTTTGCTCCGTGTGAACATATGCTTTTGGATGCGTGTTTGAGTCCATCTAGACGGACCCAAACACGCATCTAACAATGAGGAGTGTGTTTTACATTGCTCGCAATGAAAACACGTATTGGCGTTCAGAGGAGTGATTGCCAATGTGTGTTTACATTGCTTCTTTCCAATCCGTCTTCCGGATCCGTTCCAAGAATTGACATGTCAATTCTTGGAGCTAAAGACACAGCAGGAGCCCTATAATAAAGTATAGGGTGCGATCCTGCTGCATCCAACCTGGATCCGAACATGCAGCTATTGACTCCGATATTATGCCTGGATGTCCACCTCTTGGCTTCTGAATGGATGAATGGACTTCATTTCATATTTTTCCAGCTGTCACGGCCTCACATGATGCAGTTTGGCAATTTTCTTGTCCAAGAGACCGCTATCGATGAGCTGGATGATGCGAATTCTCTTTTCTTGGGTAATCTTCTTCATGGTTGCTCCTTGAATTCAACCAGTGACCTTTCACTTGGGAATCAGCCTAATAACACACTGAGCTAATAGGAAATGTGAAAACAGGTTGTAATTTGTAGTATGCAAAAAGAAAAAGATTGTTCCACCACCAGGAGCAAAACAGTAACAATGTAGTTACATGAAAAGAATCTGCATAACGAAACATATGCTAAATAGTTGCAGGTCAAATTCATGTATGAGATGGCCAAGATAATTGTCTATAAAATGATGGGAGTCCCGTGCTCAAAGCTGTAGTGGGTGGTGAGATATACAGTCTGAAAGTCAAAAGTTCAAAACATTGTTACCCTTTTGCTTGGCACTGTACGTACTGTTTGGGTGACAAGTTAATTCAGATTGTAAGTTGGTGTGAGCAGGGCCCTCTGTGGTGTAGTTTTTTACTATGTAATGTTTGTTTTTTTGTCCGTACTTATACCCTCTACATTGTAAAGTGCTGCGGAATTTGTTGTAAATAATGATTAGCTAAGGAAGACACCTAACAACAAGTGATCATATTTACATGTGTATGTATATGTGTGGTCAGAATGGAGAACTAACACATGATTTACTAATTTCAAGAACTGTATAGCAGGGCTGGGGACATTTCATCCATGTACAAAATAGGCAATATAACATCAATATACGAAAGTAAGGGCAGTCAAATTGAGCAATGTGCTAACCAATGAAGTAGTTATGACGGCTAATTTGGCAGCATTTTAAATAGAGCAAGGTATTTATGTAATGACAAACAACATTGAGCGTTATTAAGTAATTTAGTACTGAATGATATATAACTTTGGAAAACATCTGTCTCCAAAACACTGTATACAGTAGATATACTATATACGCTACAAGTAGTTGTCCTCTCATCTTATATAGACAGAAGTCCTGCATAAAAATGCATAACTGCTAGCCAGAACTGTAATCATTGGTGTAACTATAGCTACAGCTGCTGTAAAACCTGCTAGATGATTAAGGGGGTGACACAGTATACAAGAACAGGGAATAACAAGTTGGTAACTTTCACCAATAAAAAATAAAATTTCCTACACTACTATTTCTTTTAAATTCATTTTCCACCTTATTTTTTACCCTATAAATTTTGTTTTTTTTAAATATTTTTTTTTAAAAGAAAAAAAAAAAAAAAAAAAAAAAAAAAAAAAAAAAAAATTTTGGCTTAATTGTGCAAAAAACTGGTGTACATGCCTTGAACCAAAACTATTTATGTTTTTAAAGGCATTTCTGCGTTTTACTGAAGGCAACAAGGCTAATGAAAAGGGGGCTTAAAAAGTAAAACTTTTGCTCCAAAAACCTTGGTGCAGAATAATGCCATAAAGTAAGCCAACTAATAGGTGGTATAAAGTTATAGAACAAAGTAATTTTTATACGTCATAGCCACATGAAAAATTTGGCCGGCCCTAGATTTACACCTCCCACCCCATGATAAATCTTCCCCAGTGCCCTAAGGGAAAGTAATAAAGAAAGAACATTTTCATTCATAATATTTCATCACATTCATCATATCACATTCATATCATTTTATCCCTAAACCATGAGAACATTTCCCTCCACAACAATAGAATTTAGCTATAATTTTATTTCTTCATCCATGGTAGGATGTTTTGTCATTCTGATCCATTCTTGTTATATAAGATTATGTTTTTGGGAAATACCTTTCCCCATTAGTAGAAGGGAAAACTTAAAATGCATTTTCCATAATTAATGTAATCTGAAAATAAGGCACAAGTTTTTAAAATTTATTTTTCCCTTTTTTGGGGAAACCTTTGTATAAAATTTTTGACAGAGGTACTGGCATTGCACATAGAAGTTTATATTTATCTTCATTGATTCTTATATAAATGGTGCATGCAGATAAAATGCTGATTGCATAGAAAAGGCCAAAAAGGAATAAACAGAATATACACCTGCCTGAGCAAAATATAAATCAATATTAACTACCGGGGCAGCTGTTTTAACTCCTTGAACCAAGAAAATAAAAACTGAATGGCAGAGAGGAATTTGCTTTGAAAAGTCTGCATGACCTGCAGTTTAGTTTATTGCTGGTGGTAGGAAACTGTAGAACTGAGAATAGCTGATACAAGATACATTGTAATGAGGCACAAAAGAGCATTTTCCACAGGATTGTTTTTTGACTTCTTTTATTTTGAAATAGGGGAGCATCAAAAAAAATTTAAAATAGAATTGGGAGAGAGAGCCTGTTTGATGTGATATGCTACAGCTATTCATTATACTTAAATTACCATCCAAACTGTCCAGTGCTAAAAGGGTTGTCCATTTTGGCTTTTAAATTGTTCTTAGAAAATAAAAAAATACTCAACTCTCACCTCAGAACCAGCGTTGCCATGGTCCTCATTTCCCACAAGTCTTCTGTTTTCTTCCGGTCTCCATCCAAATGGGGCGTCACGCGGTAGTGGTCACGTGCCACTTCCTATCGTCACCTGAACAGCTCCAAGTGGTGATGTCGGGCAATGGCACATGACCACTGCAGCCAATTAGCGGCTGCAGCAGTGTCGTCCCATTTGGAAGAAGACCAAGAAAACAGAAGACTGACATTGAGTGAGGATGGCGGCATTGCTGGATCTGGGGTAATTTGAACAAATATAGAATATAAGGTACCAAAACTAAATATTGAAACCGGCTAAATTAGAAATCGAATACCACTGAAATCTAATTGTAGAACAGTGAAAGAAATGTAATTTGGGACTGAATATCATAGTGTCCAAATAAGTCAACAAACAACATACTGATATTAGACTTTGTCTGATATGCTAGTGCTGTTAGTCATACTGTGGGTTTCTGAGGGGGGATAAAGAAACGCCCTACTAGGCAGTATGGATTCCTTTTGGGTTTTTTTTTGTTTTACAAAAAAAGTAAGGGGGAAACCACCCTAGCCCAAAGAAATATTTGTTATTGTTCCCTGTCCCAATTCTCTTTAAAATGAGGACAGAAGCCGCACGGGCTATCCCCGTTCATTGTACTGTTGAACCCCCAGACTTTCTCCAAGCTGAAAAGCCGCCATCACCTCCCTGGGGCAAGGTTCAGGGATGCTGATGAAATTGGAGCAGAGGGTCTAGAAAGGCACCAAAATTTTTGTTCTCAAATACTTAAATACTGAATGCCTATCAATAAAATGCATTTTGAATGGTGTCTTGTAAAATTTTCAAATTTGACTCTGTATTTGATATTGTCTCACTATCCAATATTCTGGGGGCCCCTTTGTTAGTCCCTTTAAACTGATCATGCTTGTCTTTTTTTGCAGGTTTCCTGAGCTTTCCCCCGCCAAGACCTACTTCAGCCCTTTCAACCTGAGCCCCGGCTCCAGCGTCTCAGAAGCCAAGGTGGAAAGGTTGTGAAGCCATTGTAATTTCGCCCGGCCACCTAACGACATTGATGGTGCTCTGTCCGCCCCTCTGACCTGCATGCCCAAAACTCAGGGTTACCCCTGGTAACTTTTAGGGTAAGTGCTTTTAGAAATAAAGGGGAAGAATTTATCAAAATAAGAAAAGGGTGGGAGTTGTCATAGCAACCCAATAATATTTTTGGAGTCTTTTTTTCCCGAAATCTGAAATTTTTCTGGTTTCTTGGGTCACTACTCTGTTTTTCACTTATCACTGCAGGTGAAAATTAATGCAAGATGGAGTTTTATGTTATGCAATTTAAAGCTAAGATATTGTTATAGAAATACATGTTGTGAAAAATGACTTTTTAGGGAAATTGATTATTTAGAAAGTCTACTTCATTAAATTCTTTGTTTAATACATAGGTCTATATTTATTACGTAATAACTATAATAAAGCAACAATATAATCATTCATATAAGTTTGATGCTATCTTGATTAATAATACCAATTTCTTTCTCTTGCAGCTGCTGTCCCACTCCATCCCGGGACTCTGGTGTCCACTTCCCCGCGATTAACCTTTACCCGGTCTGGGACAATTTTCCCGTCCACTGGTCCGCGGGCCCGGGGTCCAAGTACAATAAATGGCCCTCCTGTAATAAAAGGTTTTAACATATCTTAATCTTTCAATAAAAGTCAAAAATCATTTTTTGTTGTTTGATTATTATATGGACAAATAGGAACATTTATTAATTAATCATACATATACAGCTTCAAAAAGTGACAAGTATCCCGGGTGTCATCCCTAAACACTACTCACCCCCCTCCTCACCCATAGCCTCTTTATACATGGGGCCCACAGATACATCACCTGTGGGTTATCCAGGTATGAAAAGCACTGCAAGCTTCAGGTATGAGGAGAGGTAATTATTTGCAGTGCTGGGTCTGGGGTTTGCATTAGTTTAAGGGATCTGGTGTAGGTTTGTATTTCTTTACAGACTTAAGCATATTTATTATAGGGGTCAGTTTTTGGGTCAGTTTTTATATGGGGTCTATTTATTTATGGGGTCTGGTTTGGGTTTTGTATTTATTTATATTGGTCTGGCCTGGGGTCTGTAATATTTTGTGGTGTCTGTATATAGGAAGCCTAGTCTGTATGTCAATTTGTTTAGGCTATTTGCTTTGGAGTCTATATTTAAGGGGTCTGGCTTGGTATATTTAGATGGTCTGTATTTGCTTAGAGAGATCTAAGGTCCATATTTAGGAAAACTATGGGGATTGTATTTATTGTAGCAGTCTTGGTGGTTGAGATTTATTTGGGCAGTCTGGGGTCTGTATTTAATTAGACAGCCTGGGGTCTGAATATATTTAAGGGATTGCTCTAGACTGAGGTCTGCATGTATTTAAGAACTCTGGTTTGGGGTCTGTATTTATTTAGAGCGCCTGTATTTTGGTGGGTTTGGCCTTGGCCAGGGCATTGCTAATGTCCTGAAACATCTGGGGCATAGGCCCTCTGTGTTATATTATGTTCAAAATGGCTGGGTTTTTCATGGCACATTGTTAACTGTAGCACATATATTTATGGGTATAAAAAAATTCTTGTCATTTATTTTAAGTGTTTTCCACATAGAAACTGTCTACACTGTGTAACGAAAATCAGCTCTGAAAAATGTGCCTATTTTAAAAGCCTTATCCATGTATGACAGTGAAATACCTTTAAAAAAGTCACGCACTTACCAAATACTACACCGATACATGGAGCAAATATATCATCATACATACTACTATCATACTGTTACTAAAAAGCCCACCTTATCGTGACTACCAGTTGTACACAGACACCTGCACACATACAGTATAAGTGATTAAAGTGCAGTTATACCCAATTACTCACAAGTGATCAAAGTCGATCTTTTCCTCTTTTTTTTTCTCCATCCAGTCCAGACCATCATGATGACTTCTCCTGGCCATGACTCGTCTCTGCAGAATATACCATACAAGCATTTTGAACCCGTCAGTTTTCCAGCACCTACCTACCCGTGACCCATTTCTGTACAAACTTCCCATACATAGCACCCCAAATGGTAATAATGAACCTCTATGTGTCCCAAATAGTAATGGTACCTCCACACAGTAAACGTGCCAAACTAGATATGCATATAGGTAGACACTCTTTTAGGTAAGTAAATCCCAACAAGGCAGGTAGGCCCCCCATTTAGTAAGCTAGGTAGGTTGCCTGCCCCCATTGGATAGTATAAAAAAAAAAACATTTGGTAAGTAGGTACATAGGCCCCTCATTAGGTAGATAAACATATAAGCCCTGTCATGATTATGCCTGGCACGCCCCCTGCTTTTGGCTCTGGTCGCCGGCCACGGCCGGGACGACATAACCCATGGTTGTTAACGTAATTGTATTCGTATTCACCAGTGTGAACTGGTCCTTCTTTCTCTGTAGGTAATTGATTCCTAGCCAACGCCCGTGGCCAGGAATCCTCCAACACTCTTTCAGTTAACCAGTGTTCCTCCTTGATTGACAGCCTTGTTTCCCTATCTAGTTTTGTGTTTCTTCCACCTATCAACTCTGTTCTGTGTCCACTGCTTACCTATTTATTCTAGTCACCTGCGCCTGCTATAGAGTTCTTTTGCTTGTAGCTAGCCCTTCCTTTTGCATTTGCCTTTTCTGTATTTGACCCTGCTGTTCTCCTGACTATTCTCTCTCTCAGTGATTTGGTACTGCTGCGCCCGACCGGTATTGACCTGGCTAGTCTGACCCCTCTTTATTGTGTTCTGTCTTCGTTTGTCTGTGTCTTGTGTCTGCACTTAATCAGTGTAGCTCCTAGTCTTCTGGTTGGGGCCGACCTATTAAGGAGTCGGGTAACCTCCAAAAGGCAGGGACAGTGGTTGGGACCAGTGTCAGGGCCTCACTCTGTTGTTGTCAATTCGTGTGCCCCTGACTGGTCCCTGACAGGCCCCTTATTGGTGAGATAGTTATATAGGACCCTGTTAGATAGGTAGGTATATAGGCCTTGAACCTCTGGGGGATGAGCGTGTGAACACAAATATTTGAATTTGAAAGAATGCAAATGGAATTATAGCCTGTATT
The DNA here is from genome assembly GCA_025379985.1 of Phyllomedusa bahiana. Lineage (NCBI taxonomy): Eukaryota > Metazoa > Chordata > Amphibia > Anura > Hylidae > Phyllomedusa > Phyllomedusa bahiana. The sequence goes on from JAODAL010002827.1 coordinate 72,047, forward strand.
GCATACATTTTTTGTACATGTTCTAAAATCTATAGTAAAGTCTGTTTTGTTTTTTTTTACAATAATTTTTATTGACAAGTAATATATAACATGGATCAAAGCTTTGACATAACATCATATAACAGGGCTATAGATTATTAAAAGTAAATTTTTCCTACCCCAGTTTTGACATTATATATGATCCAAAGAAAGACAATGATTTCGCACTTCTCAAATTTTTTTAATATTAACAAAACCTCAGTAAATCTTGTGAAAGTCCAGTCCTCAAAAAAGGAAGAATTATTGATGTTACTCTACTGTTTGTCTCCCTTTTAGTTTACCCCTTTCCTCCTCTTTTTTTTATGTTTCCCTGACCTTCTATTCTTCTCGGTCTTTTCGATTAGGACATGACATACCTTCGTTCCATAACTTCTGGACTTTCAAACTTAACATATAACATATAACCTCTGTAAATGACTATATATCTGATACATAAATTCTATACTCTATCTCATATACAGTATCCTAAGATTTTTCTTCCCATATGGTAAGACCTCTACCAATCCAACCCCTCTCATCAGCCATAGAAAGCCCAGGTATTGTCTCCTCTCACCCTATATCTCCTACCCCCAATCTGCCCAAAGAACCCAACAATTTTCCCAATAAATAATAAGAGGTCATTCTAAAAAGATCCAATTACTAATTTCCTCATCTGTAAAGGTGCCAATAATAAACTTCCTCTACTTTTGAAAGAAAAATTCTGTCAGTTTGCTTTTGTTATTTTCTGCATCTATTCTGTCTATCATTAGCAATCTCCTAATTGTTTCATCCACCTCTTCCCGACTGGGCGTACTTTCTTTAAACCAGTGACTCACTTTTTTCACTACCATAAACATAAGGTGCACTCCTTGGGTGTGAACAAATTCTTGTGCACTACCCTCCTCATCCTCTGATACTGGGATGTAGTGAAAGATTGTGCAGATAGGATCCCTAGGCAGATTGATATTCCACACTGTCTTTATACGCTGAAAGATTTCCTCCCAATATGTCTTCAATTTTGGGCACCTCCATAGACCATGAAGTAAATCCGCCTTTTGTAACTTACATTTGGGGCATTCCCTTAGATAATTCTCTGGGGCCATTTTATAAGGGAGGTCAAAAGCATACGTCGCTTTATATGCGATTCTGAAAAGCATCTCTCACCAATTTTCATTGGTCACAACGGTTCTGATTTTACTCAACCCAATTCTTATCTTATATTTGATCTCACGGTCTCCCAGCTCCCTTTCCCAGGATCCAAAACATGCCTCCTTAGTCGGGACAAACTTTTGATCACAAAGTTGTTTGTAAATACTAGATAGAGAATCTAACTGGTCTGGTTTCCCTATTCAAGCATCAAATTTACCCGGGGTTTCCGCAGCTGCCAGGTTTCTAACATGTTTTTATAAAATGCCATGCACTGCTAAAATTGAAATACGTGACCGGGGCTCAGCGCATATCTTTCCCTGAGCTCATGCCAGGACATAAGCCTGTTTTCCATCACATGGAACAGATCCATTATCGTGGAAATATTTTTACTTTCCATTCCTGAAAGAATTTGTTTTCTCTCCCGGATGGAAATGAAGGTAGCTCCCAGAGAGGGGCATATTTTGATAAGTGCATGGGAAGGGTGTATAATTTTCTAATAATTTTCCAAGTGGCAATAGTGTCTCTCAGTATGATGCTACGCTTTATACCAGTAGGAAGATCTTTAAACGCTGTGTGTAGTAAAGCTATTAATTCCCATTGACCCGCCAGTTGTTGGTCCAGGTGTAAATTTGAAAAATAATTGCTCCTATTTACCCAATCCTTGACATGTCTCACCAAGGTAGCCACGTTATAAATTCAGATATCCGGCAGCTGCAGACCCCTGTCCAACTTGGATAGAGTTAATTTCTTGTAAACTATCCTGGGCCTCTTGTTGTTCCACAAAAAAGCCACAAAGGCGGATTGTAGTTTATTAACATCTTTGTGCTACAACAGTAGGGGCACATTTTGCATTGGGTACAGTAAGCGTGCGAAGCTAATCATTTTAATTAAGTGCGCCTTGCCAAACAAAGAAAGTAGCAGTGATCTCCACCACTCTAATTCTTTAACTATTTTATCAATCAATGGGATATAGTTTAAATTCTATAGTGAGGAAGCCTCTTTGCCTATATTAATCCCCAGGTAAATCAGTTGAGAGGACATCACCTGTACTCTGTCATGGAGCTTATTATCTCCCCCAAATTTTCCCATAAAAAGTAGCTGGCTTTTTGATACATTGATTTTGTATCCCATAAGGGCCCTTCCCCCAAAAAGGTTTTTAAACCCCCAAAGGTTTCCTTCAGGGGTTGGGGGGGGAAAAGGGGGTCCCATTTCCCCAACCGAAAAGGGCCATCAAAAATTCCTTTTCCCCCCACTTTTCCCCTTTTTCCCGGAAGATAAAAAGGCAAGAAGGCCCCTGGGCAAAATTTTTTGGCCAGCGTTTTTGGAGGGAGGGAAAACCCGGGGCCCGAACCAATTAGTAAGCAAGGGGGAAACCCCTGAGAGGGAAACCCGGGGGGGAAGGGGATTTCTGCCGTGGGTAAAATTTTCCCCCTAAAAAATTTTTGAAGTCCCCTTTAACATTTTAAAAGAATAACTATAAACACCAGAATTTGGGGGCCCAAACCCCCGGGGCCAACGGGGCAAAGGGAAAGTGCTGGGGGCCCCCGGCGGGCCCCAGGGTAACCACATTGGAACACCGGGAAATGAAGGGGGGGGGACCCCCCAAAACTTTTCCCTCTAAAAAAAAAAAAAAAAAACCCATTTTGGTGGTTGCCCTTTTTAAGCCAGGGAAAATTTTTTCCAAAATTTTAAAGGGGTTGGGCCCTTTAATGGCCACCTTGGGGAAACATTTTTTAACTAACCGGGGGGAATTTAAAGGGATTTGACAAAAGGGGAAACCAGGCTTCGGGGGGGCCCCCTCCATGGGGGGGATTTTGGGGAGGGGGGGTTAAAGCTTTTTTTGATGACTGAAACACACCTTTTTTTTTTCAATGACCCTCATGAAAGACTTTATTAGATACTCCCCAAATATCTGGTTTCTGCTTTTTGGGAAAAATTTCCCCCAGTTATGCCACCCGGGTTCCTGGTGCTTTTTTGTTCGGGAGCGCAGGAAAAAAAAGCCAATAATTTTGCTAAGTTTTTTGGAGCATTCTTTGGATAAAGATGGTATTTTGGGGTGTATTTAAGAATTGAGAGTGGTCTATTTCCCTTTTGGCCTCTTTTTAAAAATGTCAAAAAATTCTTTAAAGCCCTGATTTTTTTAGTTTGGGGTCTTTTTTTTCCTCCCTAATTTATCCTTGACTCCATGAATGGTTTTTACTTTCCTTTTCCCTTTGGCAAAGTTTTTACACCCTCCCAGATTTTTTCCCAAATATAAAAAAAAGTAACGGCTTGTTGAACGTTATTTATTTTTTCAATCTTTTTTTTCCCACTTTTTCTAAGCCCATTTTAGCACTTTTCCACTTATCTTTGTCTTCAATGCTAGGGGTATTTAAAAAGAAAAGTGTAAAAATTTCAAAGATTTCGGGGCTTTTCTTTAAACTTTTCTCTAGCATTTGATTTTAATGATTTTCCCCAAAAGTTTCCCCTTTTTCCCAGTATCCCAGAATAGAAATGGATTATCCCCATTTTAATTTTAAAATTTTCGAAATACTTTTTTCCACCAACCCCTCAAGACTCAGAACAGTCCCCCTCTAGCAAGAAAAAAGGGTGGCATTCTCCGTTTTAACCCCGAAACCTTTAGGGTGGGGGTGTTTTGGTTTTCCAATTCTATGGGGGCTTTGGCCCTGATATTATCATATTAATAGGGCAGCCCCCACTGTTTTATTCCCCCACAGTGCCCATTCAAGAAAAAATAGTCGACCCTTGGCCCAAGGGAATTTTGGGGGCAGGAATAAAATTTTAAATTCTTTTCCCCTTTTGATTTTTAGGGACCCAGATATCATTCAACTCAAACTGAAAAATTATCTGGGGCAACCTGTTTTCCCAAAGTCTGTGTTTTAACTGCAAATTATTTTTTCTGGCCATGATTCTTACTCTGTGACAAAACAAACACAGAAAAGCTGGGTGCCTGCTGTGGCAAATTGGTTGTTTCAATTTAAAAAAGGGCTACCAACATTTTTTTGGGCGGCGGGACACTTGCGGGCTCTCTCGTTTTGGGGGGATTTGGGCCCAAGGGCATGTTTTAACTTTTTTTTGCACCGGGTTTTGTGAATGTGAAAATTTGATAAAAAAAAAAGGGCTTTTTCCCCAAATGATCCAAGGGATGTGGATACGTACAGCTGCCCAGGACCACAGATGAAAGCTCAAGATCTGGGATGTTTGAGAGTTTTTTCAACCCCAACCTCTCCCCTTTAAACCCCAAACCCAAACCCGTCCCCCAAAGAAGCCCCCCCCCTTTTTTCTTCCACAACTCTTTTTCCCCCACACCTTCTAACTCCCTTCTCCACTCAAAACTCCTCCTCCCCCACCAACTCCTTTCCTCCCTACTCTAAAACATCTTAACCACCGCTCTGAACTTTCACCTCCCCACCAACTAATTTCCCCCTCGTTAAATTCCCCCCCCCACCTAAAAATTTTTCCCCCCTTTCCAAAACCCCCTTTTCCCCCCACTTTAAACCCCCTCCCCACCAAACAAACCCCCCCTCCACCCAAACCCAATTTTCCCTTTCCCTCCCTTTAACTAAACCCCTTTTTTTCCCCCAAACTAAACTTCCCCTCCCCACAAACTCATTTCCCCCTTGCTAAATTCCCCCAAACCCCCTAACTTCCCCTCCCCCCACAAACCCCATCCCCTTTCCCCTCTAACCCCACTCCCCCCACCAATCTAAACCCCCCCCCTCCCCCCCCCAAACCCCCTTTTTTTTTAAATCAAAAATTCTCCAGCCACCCCTCTAAACCCCTTTCCCTTTTCCCCAAAAGGAAATTTAAAAGTAAAACCCGTCCGGAGCAGTTTTTCCCTTCTCTTCAGAGGATAAGGATGAGGATAAGGTATGGGGCACACTTTAAGGGAAAAAATTGGAAGGGGCTTCTTTATTATAAGGTGTGGAGCTTTGTGGCCCCGCCCTCTCTTCCCAGTAATGCACTAGAGCTGTTAATCTGAAAGCATCCAATATAGGATGCTGTCAAAAGAATAGCAGCAAGGATGGAGAAGGCTAAAGACAACCTCCTCTACTGCCACTCCTTGCACCAACTGCCCCCCCCTCCACTGGGCGGCGGCACACGGGGGGGGGGGGGGAGGGGTGGGAGGAAGTTAAAAAAAAAATTTGAAAGTGTCCCGTATGGGGTGGGGGTGAAACTCCTGAGCCCCCCTTCTTTTCTTTTTTCCCCCCCCACCCGCTTTGACAAGGGAGAGGTAGGCCCCTAGGTTGGGCACCAACCCCTGCCTACCCGTTGTCCCCGCCCTGTTTAAAAGGGCCCCTGGTAAAATAAATTTAGGCCCCAACATGTAGGTATATAGACCCCCAATTAGGGAAATATATAGCCCCCCCCATTATGTAGTTATAAAACTCTGTTAGGGGAGGTTTTATTTGCCCCGTTAAAGGGAGGTAATAGGGGTTTCCCGTTCGGTAAGTAGGTACATAACCCCCCTCTCATTAGGTAGGTATATAGGCTTCTTTTAAGTAGGAAGTTATATATGTGGTATCCCAGTATCCTTTCTACTGCTGCTGAGTGAAACGGTTGTTGTATGGCAGTAGATCTGGTATTTCGTGTCACAATTCCTTTGAGCAATGTGAGTTAGAAAAAAGTCTAATGCATTAATTATCATGTTCTTATAATACATTGGTTTTGTGCTTACACTGAGGATTAACTAATGTGCAATGTGCTTTGTACTTTGCTGCCATACACTGGCTAATGTATGCGTATGACAGGTATTCACAATTAATATCAGTTGCTATTGGAAGTTACCGGAAACCATGTGGGAAGAGTCTCCCAGCTCCACCCCTACACACCATCAGGCTGGAACAAACCAGTTGTGGTCCAGTCCTGGCCTAGCCAGGTGAGAGGACAGTGGCCCATACAGATGCTCCTGTTAAGTAATACCCTTTCTACTGCTGCTAAGTGAAACAGTTGCTGTATGGCAGTAGATCTGGTATATCATGTCACAATTCTTTTTGGAACTGTGAGTTAGAAAAAAAGTATAATGCATTACGTGGTATGATCTTATAATGCATTGGTTATGTGCTTACACTGAGGATTAACTAATTTGCAATGTGCTTTGTACTTTGCTGCCATACACTGGCTAATGTATGCGTATGACAGGTATTCACAATTAATATCAGTTTTCAGTTCAGTTTTCAGCGCTGTTTTCGGAGTACTTATGTGCCCAAAACAGTGTCTAAAAAGCCTCCAAAAAACCCCCAGTTCATTTTCATTGTTTTCTGTGGAAAATCGCATCTTAGTTCACACAAGACAAGGTTTTTATGTGCGTTTTCCAGAGCTCTTTCAGCGATGTTTCTGGAACTGAAAAAAAATGTGACGTCAATTCTTAAGGCGTTTTATACGTGTAAAATGCCCATAGTAATCAATGGAGAGCTTCAAAACCTCACATATTATATCCTAGGGGCATTTGTATGGGTGTTTCAGAAAGAAAACAGCACTGAAAACCACACTGAAAACCATGTGGTAAAAACCTCATCAAAACCCCGTCAAATCCTCTTCAGAAGACTGATGCATATGAAGCATTTTCAGATGAAAATTTGAAGCTGATTTGGACACTTAAAAATCAGCATCCAAATCAGCCGTGTGAACATACCCTTAGTCACAATCAGACCAGAGTAAGGAATTTAGGAGGCGTCCTGGTCTTCCCTACAATTAAAGGGGTTTTGCCACGATCTAATGTTGACGTGGGATCCTCCAAAATAGGTATTAATTCTTTTTTCTAAATATATGTCATTAAAAAAGTGAAGCCTGTGAGATCTACAGCCTGAATAAGATGCCCTTAGTTTCCTGACAGTTTACATTAGACACGACCAGGAGCTGATCAGGCCGCACTTGTTGTTTGCACTTATTATCTGATGGCAGGTAACATGAACGAGCTTTGAGGGATGGGGAGGAAAAGATCTGTGTTCTTTTATATAGAGAATCCATGTTTTCAAAGTTTAAATTATCCGAGTAAAAATGCAGCATCTCTGCTCAGCACCCCTCCCTCTCCCCCTGCATCAGTTTGTGACAAATGAGAGACACTGCCTGTAGGAGCTTATCTTTTTCCCCTGAGAGTAAGAGGGGGGAAAAACAAAAACGAATATAGTTCTGCCCCCTAAAGTTACCCCCTGGGGGATTACCAAAAAAATTTTTATCAAACGAGACTGATATCAGGGTGCATGGGAGGTGGTCAATGACATCAAGAGGAGGTACTTGTTTTTTTAAACCAAAAAAACACAAGCCCTTTTTTTAAGTTTTAAAGAGGGTATCTGCCGTTAGGGGGGGAATTACTTCTTGGCAAAACCCCTTTAAGTCATACTGCTACCAAAGGGATTAATTTAACCTACCTGTGTCACGCACGGTGGATCTTAATAGAATCGTGCAAAGCATCACAAAACCCACCATTCATAAAGACCACACAGAAGGGAAATCTACTGTATATTGCTGCTTCTAGAAAGGAGTGAACCTTTACCACAGTCATCTTCATGCACCTTCAACTGATCGTAAAAACGGTTTACATCACAAACTTGGGCCCTACCCTTGCGTGGGAGGGGTAGGCCATGAAACCATGAGATTTAGTTTTCGCCCGGGAAAGGGCCCCCATGAAAGTCTCTCCTTCAGTGAAACTTTGTTTAGGCTATTTTCCCATACAAATTCTATACACGTTATAAGGAGTCATCTGTACATTAAATGGCATTAAAGACTGTAGCTCTGCTTATGGTTCACAAGACAAAAATCGCTCATACATAAACAATGTGAATCACCTCTACCATGCCCTAAAGTGAGACCTTAACTAGTGTTGATTGAATCATTCGAGAAAAGTTAAGTTCTAGTCGAACGTCTCAATTTTCTCGAACTCGAACATTTTACTGTTCGTTCGAGTAAATGTTTGTTTCGAATGGGTTCGACACGAAATTTTTAATGTTTTCAGCCCTTTTCTGCATTTTTGGGCGGCCACCCAATAGGCAGAGAAAGAAAAGTGTCAAAAATGTCATCGCAAAGTTTGGGCTCTCAGGGCTGTAAAATCACTGCCATGTTATATAATTTCCTGTTTGCATTTGAACGCCATTTTCAGCTCATTTTTTATGTACAGACTGTTCTGTCTGCTTGCTTGCATGCGGCACAAGTTTTGATTATTAGTTTTTAGACAGAAAAGTGCTATTTAGTTTGTTAGGGGAGTGTACAGCAAGTTTGGGGAAATAAAGACTTTTTTAGATAGCATTTTCCTCCCCTAGCAGAAAAAGGGGAAACGCACACCTAGGGGGGGGGTGTCGTGGAAAGGTCAAAAATTTAAGTTTAAAAAATAGTAGTAGAAAACCACCCCACCCCCAATTCTGGTATTATAAAATAATGGAGTATTTTTTTTTCACAAAAATAGTAGCTGCTTAAAAAGGAACTTCGTTAAGGTTACGTGATAAAAGAGCCATAAATTAGACGTTTCGGCCATGCCTTTGTCAAAAAAAGGCTTTGGAAAGAATCAAGAGAAATGAGGGTAACAATAGTAAAATTTTAAAGGCCCAGAAGAAAAATGCGGGGGAGGGGCAGAGGGAACGAGGGGAACAGTAGGGGGGGAAAAAAAGGTTAAAAGGTTAAGAAAAAAACAGCAAAAAAGGTAAAAGCAAATAAAAAACAAATATATAAAAAAAAAAAGGTAAGAAAGTAAATGGAAAAGGTCTGCATGGGGGAAAGGGAAAAAAAGGGGTATGATGAGTACATGAAGCAAAGCACTCAAAAGGGGGTTTCCTTTGTAGATATGAGGGGTTGAGGTAGATCAGATACTGAATGTATCGGATGGGAGCAAGGGTTTGTGCTAAAAAAAAGATAAATGACAATGAGTGAGTAATGGTAACATGGTAAAAGGATATTAAATAGAGCAAAAGGGGAAGTTACCTTTAAGGGGCGGCAAAAGGTATGAGGTAAAGCTGCTTTACAAGTTAGGCTGTAAAGGAAAGAAAGTATTAAAACACAAAAGGGAAAAAAAAGGTGTTGCAATAGAAAAATTTTAGGAGAGTTAGGCCAATACCTGTGGCAGCAGGAGGAAGAGCGAGGTATCTTGGATTACCAGCATCTAGTTGGTAAGTGCAAACAGGAAGTTTGTTCTAAAGGGAGGAAGTGGGTAAGGGGGGTGTGTGTGAGGAGAAAATTTAAGGGGCCCTGGGAAAAAAAAAAAACATGTAATAAAAAAATGTAAACTGACCATTGTCAAAAGGGAGAACAAGAAAAAAAACGGGGGGGGTTATAACCAAAAAGTGGGAAAAAAAAACAAAATAACTATTTAAAGGACAAAAATAAAAGTTCAGGGGTACCCAAAGGGTGAGTTGAAAAAAGTGAATGAAAAGAGCAATTTTGGAGAATAAATTGGGATAGTGTTTCTTGGGAGTAAAAAGGTCCCAAGGTATACGGAGGATATGAGAGGACGAGAGGAAACGGACAAAAAAATGAATAGAATAAAAATTGTATAAGAAAAGGTGGGACAACCAAAGGGTGAAAAAAGGGGGAAAGGGAAAAAGGGGGGAAAATTGAAAAGGGTAGAAAAATCCAAAAAAAAAGTTACGAGGGAAAATTAGGAGGACAAAAAAACAAGAAAAAAATATATACATAAAAAATATATGGGAATGAAAAAAAAAATGGAAAAAAAAGAGGAAAGCGGGGAAATAAAGGGGGGGGGGGGGGGGGGGGAATAGAGGAAAAGGTAATGTTTCCCACGGGGAAGTAGTTTTATTATTTGGTTTTGGAAGGAAAATAGGTACACATAAGTACAATTTTTGTAAATCCTGTAAAATATGGGGTTTTTAAAAAATTGTAACACAGTGTATAAGGGCAGCAGATACAAGAAAATCATTTAATGCAATGTGGTATCCAATACCTTTCCCGTTTCAACAAATTTGAGAGGTAAAAATTTCCCCCCCTACATGGGGTGGGAATAGTCAAAGAATTGAAAACGAAGTTGAGGGGAAAGTGGTGGTTCATAGTTCGAAGTGAGTGGAAAGGGCAAAAATTAAATTTTTTGCAACGGATGGTGGATTTTAGCTTTGACATGGGGCTTTTAAAATGGTTTAAAAGTTTGTCCAACTATGCAACGCCCACCGGGCATTTCAGAGATAAAACCCCGAGTTGATTTGGGGAAAAAAGCCCTTTTATTTAGAACTTTTTTTCCCCTTTGAGGGGTTGTAAAAAAGCTCACCCCTTGTGGGCAAAGAACATGGGACACGAAAAGGGAGGGAAAGTGCCTCGCGTTGTGTGGGAAAAAAAAAGTTTGTCGAGGATAGAAAAAAGGGTAGGTCCCAAAGTTGCTGTCAAAGTTTGCGCGAAGGGGTTTTTTTTCGTTTGAAACATTGGGGGGGGGTTTTTGAATTTGGGGGAAAAAGGGGGATTGTGGAAGGGGCCCGTGTTGTGGATTATGGGTTTCCTTGAGCAGAAAAAGGATGATATTTATAATAAAGGGATCGTTTTCCCTGTTGCGGTGGGGGAGTTGTAGGGGCTGGTGCTTTCCGTTTTGTAAAAAGACGTTTGGGGAACCCCTTTGGGTGAACCCGGGCAGCCATGTCTTGAAAATCTGTTTTTTTCCCAGTTCGCGTTTCCCCACAATACGGTGTACCGGGCGAAATTGTGACAGGGGGAAAAATCTTTTTGTATTAGGGGTTGGCAAAATTGTGAAGTGAATAGGCTGTTTTTGTCTGTGGTTTAGTTTAAAAAAGGGCAGATGTCAGAAAAAACCTTTGGGGAATCATCAGAATAGTGGTGTAAGGAAAAATTTATGGAGTCCTTGCTAGGGAATGGTAAATTTGGGGTTGGGGAGACACTTTGTGGTCTGTGGAAGGGTTATTGGGTGTCAAGTGATCCGTCCCCAATTACAGAAGATGTCATTTTGTATCGCAGCCTTTTTGTTGCACAGTTGAGGAAAAGTGGGTTGTGGTAGACATGATCGTCCTCAAAAGAGGACATAAAATATTTGCATACGGGGGCGCCATGTTGCTTCCAATAGCAGTCCCACGCTGTTGCAGGTAAAAATTGTCTCCAAAAAGAAAAAAATTGTTATGGAGGATCAGAGATAGGAAATCAAGACATAAGTTTTTTACATGGGCGTCCAAGTTGTTTTTAATAAGAAATTTACTCATGGCAAGAATACCCTTATTATGACTAATGGAAGTATACAAGCTGGTAACATCCCAGGTAACCAAAATACTCTGGGGGTGGACTGGTGATAATGAGTGGATTTTATGCAAGAAGTCATTTGTATCGAGAAGAAAAGAACGGGTGGTACGTACTAATGGAGTGAGAATTTTCTCAAGGAAAACTGAAAGTGGTGATAAAATAGAGTCAGTTGATGCAACAATGGGTCGTCCTGGAGGATTTTCTAAACTTTTGTGAATTTTGGGAAGGATGTAGGATACAGGAGTAACTGGGTGATGTTTAGTGAGAAATTGTGCAGTCTGGGAATCAATAGTCTGTAATGATAAGTGGTGTTTAATGGTTTCCTCAATGCGGAGTCATATGTTAATAGTAGGGTCTTTGTCAAAGGGTACATAGGTTGAAGTGTCTGACAACTGGCAGTTGATCTCCGTAAGGTAGGTACTCTTGTCCATGACGACTAGAGTCCCTCCCTCCAGTTACTATTTGCATACTATTTGCATACACCTTACTTTTTCCTTTGTGTATTAATACTTTCTTTGCTCTTTACAGCCTATACTTGTAATAGCAGCCTTACCTCATATCTTTGTGCCGCACCTTACCAGGTATACTTCCTCCTTTTTCTCTATTAAATATCCTTTACTCATGTCTACCATTACTCACTCATTGTCATTTATCTTTATTTAGCGCTAATCTTGCTCTCATCTATACATTCATCATTTTTGTTCTCCTGTCCCTATATCTTAAAGGTAATACCTTTTGGTGCTTTATTTCATGTACTATATTACTCCTTTTCCTTCCCTATCTGCCTTTCCCTTTTTTTCTTACCTTTTCTTGCTGTAATTTGCTTTTTTTTGGCTTTTACCTTTTTTGCTGTATATTTGTTTTACCTGTCAACGCTTTTCCCCCCTTACTTTTTCCCCCCTGTTCCCCTGCCCTTTTCTTCGCATATTTTTCTGGTTGCTTACAATGGTTATAGTTGTGTATCATCATTTTCTTTTTCTTTCCAGATGTTTTTGGTGAAAAAGGGTTGGGCCGAAACGTTAATGTTATGGCATCTATTTATCACTTAAACCTTTATAAGAATGTTCCTTGTAAGCAGCACTGACTATCTTTTTGTGAAAATAAAAACTCATTATTTGTATAATACCAGAATTTTTTGGGTCCCGTGGTTTTCTTACTATTTTCCCCTTCCATAGACGCAATAGTTGGGGGAGTTAGTATTGCGGGGCTGTCTTTCCCACACCAGAAGCTGTTATTTGGGAAAATTTGCGGGGCTAAAAACCCTAAATCTGTATACATGGATTATATTTTACAGATAGTTTGGATTTGTAAATCTATCGTCCCCAAAAGTTGTTTTTGCAGTTTGGGGTGAAAAATTATTTTATAACCCCCGTCCCCCAAATTCCCCATACAAGAAATATATTGTAATAGGGGTTGGGTTTGGGGAAATTTACTGATGGAGAAAACTTCTTTTTTGCTTTTTTGGGGGGTTTTCAGTAATTTGTATAAAACACTTCATAATTGTCCCTGCAGACCCCCAGCTTTGAGCTTGGTCGGGGCCCCCGGCCGTTGCAACAAAACCGTGGTTTTGGGCTTAGTTTCTTTTTTTTTGTTTTCCCAGTGTGAACACTTTAACTCCTCTGTTAATGTTTTGGGCCCACGCCATTGTATGTCCTCCAGCCTCGGTTGTTAACTTATTTTTGAAAAGTTTTTTGATTGACTCCCTTGAATTCCAACCGGGTTTTTTGTTGCTTCCCCTTTCACCTCTGTTCTTTGTTCTCTCTTTTCCCATTTCTCCTTGCCTGCTATATGGTTCATTTTTTGCCTGTAAGTAGCCTGTTACTCTTTTTGCTTCCCCTGTTACCTGACTTTACTACACTTCCGACTTTTTCCCCCTTGTTTAGTGTTTTATATGCTTTCCTGATGTTGTGACTGGCTGTTGACTCTGTTTTTGTGTTTAGGTTTGTTTTGTTGGTTTTTTTATACCCCTCTTAGTGTATTTCATGTCTTTGGTTGGGGCCGGGGAACGTTAAGGAGTCGAGCCCCCCAAAAGGCAGGGACAGGGGGTTTGGAAACAGCTTCAGGGCTCACTCAGTCGGTGTCTACTATGGCCCCCTGACGGTTTCCCAAATTATAGGGGTTTTTCCCCCAGTCAATACCCCAGCTGTTCAGATGAGTACCGACTCGTCAGTCCCCCGAACTTGGACGAGTTGCAACTCATTTTTCGGGGCATGGTGGGTTTTATTAATAAAAATCTTGCAGTGTTGGATGCCAAGACGACCCTGGCGCCCGAACCTGCCCCCCGGTGTCCTACCCCCCCCTGTTTTTTTGGTCCCAAGCGTGGATAAACCCCCCGAGGGAAAAGTAGAGTTGTTATGTCTTCCCCCCGGGGGCCCACCCCCGGATTGGGAATTGTATACAAACCCGAAGCCCCCAGTGGATATGGGTTGACAGTTTTTTTCTAGCGAGGCCGGTTTATGATGTCCCAACTTGCAGCATGGGGGAAACTCATTTGTATCTATTCAGCAGGGCGACGCTCGGCTGAAGATAGGGTTTCCGGTTCCACCAATGGTGCACAGTGATTTGGGGGGTTGAAAACCTTTCGACCTCTTCGACAAGGGTGTCAGTGCCATAAAAGATGCCTGGTCAGCCATCCAACCCCCGAGACCCTGAGTGACTTTATTTCTTTGACTCTGACTATTGACAGAAGACTAAGCGAGAGACTCAGGGAAAACCAAGAGGAGATCGCTTTGAATGTTGGGTGTTTGCATACTGAAAAGCTTTCATTTTTTGTCTGGTAAACTCCTGCGGATATTTTATTGGGTTGCTTGGTCCGCCTTCTATCCTGTGTTCGACTGGAGGACCACTGAGTTGATCAAATGGGGGGACTCTTGTGGTGTAAATAATGATCACGATATTCCAGAATTTCAAAGACGTCTTTGATGACACGTTTATTTAGGGAAAACTTGAAAAAGGTGGGTTTTGGGCTCGTTCTTGGGGGGTGTGTTTTTTTTTTTTTCAGAAAAAAGTGGAGGTCCCTCCCTTTTATTATACAGGGAAAATTAATAAAATTACTGAAAGCATTGGGAAAACACTTCCTTGATCCCAAAATTTTTTCAACCCGGGTTTTGGGGGGCTCGGTATTCTAAAAAATTGATCTCCCTGGCGTTACAACCCGTCCGGTCAGAGAGGGTGACAAATGGGGCGACTTTTAAAGCCTGAGGGGCATTTGAAAACCTTGTAAATGCCCTTTGGTTTAGTAAAAGCCCCTAGCACCTTTCAATGTTTTTTTAATTTATTTTTGAGTCTTTTGGGCCATTTTTTTGCCGTGTACATGGTGACATCCTCTTTTCTCCTCGGATGGGGATTCCATAAGGAAAATGTGGGGTTTTGGGCCCCCTCCAGGGTTTTGCCAAAAAACCTTTATGCGCCAAATTGTCCAAGTGTCAATTTGGGCCCCGGAGGGGTTTTTCTGGGTACATACTTGTCCCAATTTGATAAGTATGGTCCGCCCAAAAAAGTTTCTGCCGTGTTTTGAAGGGGGGAAGCCTTTAACTTAAAAAGAGATCCAATTTTTTTGGTTTTAAAATATTATCTAAATTATTAAAAACTTTTCAATGATTTCTAAAACCCCCAAATGATTCACAAAAAAAAGGGGCGACCCCATTCCTGGACACCCGAGGCCGAAAAAGCCTTTTTTACCTTGAAAAAAGTTTTACTTTGCTCCCGTCCTGGTCCACCCAACTTGAACAGCCTTTTGTTGTGGGGTTTTATGCCTCTGAGAAGGTAGTAGAGGCCCTCCGTTCAGGGGCTGTACCATTTTAATCTTCGTCCCATTGCCTTCTTCTCCAGAAAGTTCTCCACTGCTGAGGCTAACTATGATATTGGTAACAGGGAATTACTGGCGATCAAATGGGGCACCATACATAAGGTGACAGAGCTAATGGATCATAAAAATTTGCTGTACCTCGATAATGCGAAAAGGTTGAACTCCCGTCAGGCACGATGGGCATTATTTTTCACTAGGTTTAATGTTGTGGTAACCTATCGTCCAGGGGCGATGTCCCGGATGAGGAACCTGAAAATATCCTTTCTTCAGGAGTAGTTGTTGCCACCTTCACTTCAAATCTAGTGTCCTCAATTGCCGACTCAGCAAGTTCTGCTCCTCCTGAAATGCCCCCTGGTAAGCTCTCTTTCCCATGTCATCTCCGTAAAGTAATGGAGGAGGTCCATTCCTCAGTTTTGTCCGGTCATCCGGGCATCGGGAGCACTGGCTACCTGTTATCTCGTACTTATTGGTGGCCATCTTGGCAACATGATGTTAAAGAATTTGTTATTGCCTGTGAGACCTGTGCTAAGGCAAAGGTTCCCCGACAACTCCCAGACGGGCTGTTACACCCCTCTTTCTTTGCCAAACAGGCCCTGGTCTTACATTTCCATGGATTTTATTACCAACCTTCCCCCCTCTAAGGGAAGATCAGTAATCTGGGTAATGGTAGATCACTTTTCCAAAATGTGCCATTATCGCTTTAAAAAAATAACCTACTGTCAAGACCCTTGCAAGACTATTTATCCGTCATATACTGAGACTCCAAGGGATTCCTTCTAATATTGTGTCTGACAGAGGGGTACAGTTCGTGTCGAGGTTCTGGAGAGCATTCTGCGGCAGCTTGAGCATCTTGTTGTCCTTTTCCTCTGCCTTTCATCCTGAAACCAATGGGCAAACCGAAGGACTAATTCAGTCTTTGGAGCAGTATCTTAGATATTATGTTTCGGAATGCCAGGAAAGGGGGCTTGAGTACTTGCCTATGGCCGAATTCGCTCTAAACAATCATGAAAATTCCTCAACACGACCATCCCTCTTTTACTGTAACTATGGTTTCCACCCAAGGTATTTCGCCGCTACAGGTTGTGACTCTAACGTTTCCTCAATAAAATCCGACGTTAATCGACTGTGTACAGTCTGGGCTAGAAGTCATGAGACTCTAAAAAACGACCAACTTAACCCCTTAAGGACGCAGCCAGTTTTGGCCTTACTGACACAGCCCTATTTTTGAAATCTGACATGTGTCACTGTATGTGAGAATAACTTTTTGACACTTTTACTTATCCATGTGATTCAGAGACTATTTTCTCGTGACACATTGTGCTTTAAGTTAGTAAGAAATTTTGGTTTATACAATCCTTGTTTGTTTGTGAAAAATATAAACATTTTGTGAAAATTTGGAAAAATTTTTCATTTTGAAAATTCCAAAATTTCTGCGTACAAGACAGATAATTATTCACCACAAAATAGTTTATAATTAGCATCCAACATATGTCCACTATAGGTTGGCATCATTTTTTAAAAGTCTTTTTTTTTCCCGACATTCGGGGGCTTAGAAACTTAGTAGTAATTTCTCACATTTTCAAGAAAATTTGCAATATACATTGTTTTAGCGACCAGTGCAGTTCTGACGTGGCTTTGAGGGGCCTGCATGTTAGATACCCCCATAAATCACTCCATCTAAGAAACTAGACCACTTAAAGTATTTAGAACAGTGTTTAGGAAGTTTGTTAACCCTTTAGGTATTTCACAGAAATTAAAGCGAAGTGGAGGTGAAATTTAAAAATGTCACTTTTTTGCAGATTTTCAATATTCATCTATTATTCACTGCAATACGGTAAATGGGACCAGGAAAAGGCTACTTAATATTGATTATCCAGATTCTGCCGTTTTTAGAGACATCCCATATGTGGCCCTAGTGCATTATTTGGCTCAACCACAAGCCCCAGAATAGGAGGAGCACTTACTGGACTCTGGGGTCTCATTTTCATTACGTTTTTATTTAGGCGCCATTTCAGGTTTGCAGACATTCTAAGTTGCTAAAACTTAATATACACCCCTAAAAAGACCCCATATTGGAAACTAAACCTCTAAGGAATATATCCAGGGGTGCAGTGAGTATATCCGTCCCACAGGTGATTCACAAATTATTTTTAGCATTAGGCTGTGAAAATAAAAAAAATATTTTTTTTCAGCAATCTGCAATTTTAGCTTAAAATGTTTCATATTTACAAAACACACCTAAAAATTTGTTACACAATTTCATCCAAGTTCTGCAATACACTACATGTGGGTGTGAACTGCTGTTTGGGCACATGGTAGGTCATACTTGGAGGGCGTGTTGTTTGGCTTTTGAAACACAGATTTTGGTGGGGCCATGTCGCATTTGCAAAGCCCCCAAAGAACCAAAACAGGTGAAACTTTCCAGAAGTCACTCCATTTTAGATTAAACACCCCACATGGATCTCATATAGGGGTGTATTGTGCATTTTGGGTGCACAGGTGTTCCATAGTTTTTTAGCATTGTGCCATGAAAATGGGGGGGAAAAAACGCAGTCCTGTTATTGTTTTTTTGGGTTTCAATTTTACAGCGTTCACCGTGCAGTGTAAATGACAGAATAACTTTACTATGGAGGTCGGTACATTACAATGATATAGATTTTATATAGTTTTTTATGTTTTATTACTTATACACAATAGAAATAGGTCTATAAAGAATGCGTTTTTATGTTGTTCTATTTTGACAGCCATAACTTTTTTATTTTGCTGTGTGCAGAGCTGTGTAGGGCCTTATTTTTTGCGGGGTGAATTGATGCTTTTATTATGAGGTGCATATGACGCTTTGTTCACTTTTTACTAAGGTTTTTTTGAGGCGCTTTGAACAAAATACAGCAATCCTGGTAGTGTTTTTTATTTTTATTTTTTATAGCAGTCACTCTGCGTTATATATGACATGCTAGCTTTACTCAGCTGGTCGATACGATTACAGCGATACCCAATTTGTATATTTTTTTTATTTTTTACTGCTTTTATACAATAAAAACACTTTTATTCAAACAGGAAAACACATTTTTGCATCGCTATAACTGTAATATAAGGCTGACACACCGCAGCGGTCGAGCGAAAAACATTTGCTTTAGGTTCGCGGCGATCCCTCAGGACATATGCATACATCCAGGTGCGTTAACCCCCAAACGACCTGGACGCAGGGGCGTAACTTTGGTTCAAAAAGTAGGGGGGACCAATTTTCCCTCTCATCCCCTATCTTCCTATCCCTCCCTCCCTCCTTCACTCGCCTTCCCTTTCACTTCCCCTCCCTTCCCTTCTCTCCCCTCCTCTCCCTGCAGTGAAGCGGCCCCCCTCTAACCCAGCTAGGAGGTCTGAGGGAGTGTTGTGAGCTCCCCCAGCAGGTCCGGGCAGAGTCCTTATGGCAAACACTTTTGGTGCAATCTGCAAGGTTATGAGTGGCTCTCTAATTACTGAAGTTTAGAGCCGGACTGGGACTAAAAGTCAGCCCTGGCAATGAAACCGAACCAGCCCACCTACAATAGTTCCTCCTCTAGATGGAAATAAAAAATGTTGTGCAATGCAGCAAATTTCGCTTAACCTCCCTCCTCCATCCCCGCATCACTTCTCCATTAAATTTGTTACACACACAACAGAGGAAAATAAAAGAACCCAATCTCACTGTACCCCAAGGAATCACTTATGTCACATACTGTACCCCAACATTTATTTTATTGCATACCATGCAGCAGAAATTACCACTCACTTCACCCAAGAAATGAATTATATTATACATGGGAGCCACAAAAAAATTATATTATAAACTGCACCTTACAAATGAATTGCAATTTGTACTCAAGAAATAATATAATTCACTGTACCCTAAAAATTTATTATATTACACACTGAACCCTAGAAATGAATTTCATTACTCCTGTACTCCAGAATTACTACACTACACACTGTACCCCAGAGATTACATCACACTGTACCCCAGAGATTTAAATTACTCACCAACCCAGAGATTAAATTACTCACTGTACCCCAGAGATTACATTACATGTACCCAGAGATTACATTATACACTGTACCCCAGAGATTACTACATTACTCACTGTACTCAATGTATGAATTATATTACACATGGGAGCCACAGAAATTATATTACTAACTACACCTTACAAATGAATTGCACATTGTACTCAAGAAATAATATAATTCACTGTACCCCAAAAATGTATTATATTACACACTGAACCATAGAAATGAATTACATTACTCACTGTACTCCAGAGATTACTACATTACCCACTGTACCCCAGAAATTACATTACACTGTACCCCAGAAAATACATTACACTGTACCCCAGAGATTACATTACTCACCATACCCCAGAGATTACATTACTCACTGTACCCCAGAGATTACATTACATGTACTCCAGAGATTACATTATACACTGTACCCCAGAGATTACTACATTACTCACTGTACTCAATGTATGAATTATATTACACATGGGAGCCACAGAAATTATATTACAAACTACACCTTACAAATGAATTGCACATTGTACTCAAGAAATATAATTCACTGTACCCCAAAAATGTATTATATTACACACTGAACCATAGAAATGAATTACATTACTCACTGTACTCCAGAGATTACTACATTACGCACTGAACCCCAGAAATTACATTACACTGTACCCCAGAGATTACATTACTCACCATACCCCAGAGATTACATTACTCACTGTACCCCAGAGATTACATTACATGTACCCCAGAGATTACGTTACACACTGTACCCCAGAGATTACTACATTACTCACTGTACCCCAGAGATTACATTACATTTCACACTGTACCCCAGAGGTTGCTACATTACCCAATGTACCCCAGAGATTAGATTACATGCTGTACCCCAGAGATTACAGTACACACCATACACGAGAGATTACATTACACATTGTACCCCAGAGATTACTACATTATACAACATACACCAGATATTACATTACTCACTGTACACTAGAGATTACTACATTACCCACTGTACCCCAGAGATTAGTTTACACACCGTACCCCAGATATTACTGCATTATTCACCATACCCCAAAGATTACATTACACAATGTACAACAGAGATTAAATTACACAATACCCCAGAGATTATTACATTAAACACTGTACCCCAGAGACTACATTAGACAGTATACCCCGGAAATTGTGTGTGTATATATACATATATTGAACACAGACACACTACACACTTAGGGTATGGTAACACAGCTTTTTTAGCTGTGTATTTCGGCGTGCATTTTGCCACGTGTTGTGCATTATACGTAATGAAATGTGCACCGCAATTACGGTAATACATAGCTCTCATAGAGAGCTATGGATTACGCGTCGTCCCTCGCGCGTACATGCGGGGGGATAATTGACATGTAAATTGTTAGTGGCCATTATGCGCCATTGACAATGCATGTCTATGGGGCCGACGCCCGGCCGCACCCCCATGCTTTGGCATTACGTGCTGATCAGTGCGTGGGTTCCAAAACACCCAGTGTATTGCGGCGCATACTATATGCGCCTCAATAAGCTGTGTGAACATGCCTTTAGGGTGAAGTTCACATGACAGTTTTTCAGCCCTGACAGTGTCGTTTGCTTGTTGGAAAATCAGCGCTTGCAAACACAGAATTCCAATGAGAAAATGACCCAGACTGCCCGAGGCAGATTTCTCCCTCCTGTCCATTAGTGCTGTTAGTGCATAAAACACCTTGAAGAATTCTTTGCAGGCGCTGACAGTATGCAGTGAAAATACTCCAGTAAAATCAGTGTCATCGACACTGATTTTACATAGGGTATAATGTAAATCAGTTTCCTGCCGGATTGGACACCGGTTCTGAGGCAGATCCAGCACTGAATCAGTCCCAGAATCAGCATTCATATCTTCCACGTGAACGTACCCTTAAGGTATGTTCACACGGTGTATAGCGGTGCGTACTGTGCACTCTGCTATATGCCGGGTGTTTTAGAAGTACATGCTGGCCAGTCTGCACTTCTAAAATGCTGCGGGGCCAGCCCCCTTCACTTTCATTTTCCCCAGCGCGCAAGTGTAGCGAAGAAGTGACATGGGTAGACACATGGCTGTATAGTATATACACCTCTCACATATACAGTAGTACCTTACACACATGCACACACAACACCTAGCACCCTTCTCCCCACCTTACCTGTACCTGTGCTGTTGGCATTCGGCAAGAGCTTCCCTTCTTCTCTGATGAGGGATGAGCATATACAATGGGAGGGAAAGATACACCCCCAGATAAAGTGTGCTGGACTGTGAGCAGCGTTCTAATAGGTGAAGCAGCCCCTGCTGACTCCTGCTCTACCAATCAGCACTGCTCTCACTCTGCACTGATACTTGAGGCTGCTACTTACTTTGTCCCCTCAAGATCCCTCAGTGCTCTGCTCTCCCCACTTACCTTATTCTCATGCTTTCATATGGATTATTTTTTTATTGAAGTGGCTAAAAAGTGGGGGGGACCGTCCCCCACATAGAAAAAAGTGGGGGGGGACCAGTCCCCTCCGTACCCCCCAAAGTTACCCCTATGCCTGGACGTATGCGTATCATTCAGATTGCGACTTCCTTGTTCACTTTGCATTCACCTACTGTTTCATAAGTCATTGTTGGAAAAATATATTCCCGCCGTTGTCGCTCGTTCTCCACCTCGTCGTGTGGTCGTATAGGTGGAATTGGAATACGAAATTGAACGAATAATTGATTCTCACAAAATTCAGAACTCTCTCCAGTATTTGGTGCATTGGAAGGGGTATGGTGCTGAGAAGCGGGTGTGGGTGGCAGCTCCAGCCTACCCTTCCAAATCTGGAGGGTCTGATGAGGATCTGGTGGCCCCTCATAAGAAGGAGAGTGGACAGTCATAATTGTGCCTGACAGACCCCCAGCTTTGAGCTCTGGTCACCGGCCACGGACGTTGCAACAAAAACCGTGGTTTCGGCAGCAGTTTCTTTGTATTTGTTATCACCAGTGTCATACTCTCTCTGTTAATTGTTTCCGGGCCAACGCCCGTAGTCAGTGTCCTCCAGCACTTGGCTAGTTAACTTATTTCCTTGCAAGTCTTTTTGATTGACAGCCTTGTATTCCAAGCCGGTATTTTGTTGCTTCCACCTATCACCTCTGTTCTTTGTTCTCTGGTCTGTTATAAAAGGGTTCCTTTGCCATTTTTCCTTGCCTGCTATACCAGTTACCTTTTGTGCCTATAAGCTAGCCTGTTACTCTTTCTTGCTTTACCTGTTACCTGACCTTGGCTATACTTACTGACTATTCCTCTGTTTTAGTGATTCTGTACTGCTTCTCCTGACTGTTGCTGACTTGGCTAGTTTGATCTGCTGTTTTTGTGTTTAGTGTTTGTTTTGTCTGTGTCTTGTGTATTCACCTACTTAGTGTATCTTGCAGATTTCGGTTGGGGCCAACTTGTTAAGGAGTTGGGCACCCCAAAAGGCAGCTACAGTGGGTTGGGAACAGAGTCAGGGCCTCACTCAGTCGGTGTCTACTCATGTGCCTCTGACCAGTTCCTCACAACACCGCCTATAATTTGTAAATAGTGGTTGGTTGGTGAAAATTATACCGAGTGGAGAAAACTTCATTTTTGGCAGTTTTGAGGGTGAAATACCTTTCAAATATACTGTGTGTTATTGTCATACATATATATCCAGGAAATAGAGTTCTCTCTGTTGCTAAATCTTACTCAACACCAAGAAGTGTAATTTTGCCAGATTTTAAGTTCACATAACGCTGAATTATACCAGTCCATTATTGTGATCCACATATATATATACACTTCTCTCTTTTTTTATTACATATATATTGTGCTACGCTCAGAGCTATAATATTTAGCTGTAGAACATGGTGAGAACTAGAGGTGGTAAGCGAGCAAGGTAGGGCGTAGGTAGTAGAGATAGAAGTACGAGACAAGGCACTCCTTCCAGTGCTCCGGACAACACACAAGTAAGCACATCGTCAGTTGCAGAACCGTCAGGCCTGTCATCGCTTGCTCAGTTCCTTGTGTGTCTCATTACTGAACAGCGTTTCCAATCTGTTCTTCGGTGGTTATCAGACCCTGCATCCAACGGTTTTACCTCCTCTTCCTCCCAGTCATGGCCACAACTGTTGTCGTCATTAGTGATGAGCGATTGCGTCAACTATCGTCATCAGATCGATAGTCGATATCGTCAATTATCATGCCGATATCCGATAATAGATAATCGCCGATGACCATTAAAGTCTAGGGGGGAAGGAACAACCCTTCATTCTTACACCCACACAGGGGAGGAGAAGCTGGAATAACATCCACAACAGTAAATGGATACGTGCTACATCTTAGGCAAGATAAATTAGGCAACAAAAAGTCATAGAAAAAAACTAAACAGACTTTCACTATCCCTGTCCCGTCCCACAGCATGACCCTTAATCTACATGACCCACAGATTAAAAAGCCCGGAAAAAGGAGTCTTTCAACCACCATTTTAGTTGAACGGGAAAACATTGACTATACCTGTCCTGGACCACAGTATGACCATCAAATCTGACGGGACCCACAGAATAAAAAGTGCCAGAAAAAGGAGTCTTTGAACCACCTTTTTAGTTGAACTGGACAATTGACAAACCTGCCCTGGGCCACAGCATGAGCCCCCAAACCTGCATGACCCCCAGATTTAAAAAGTGCCGGAAAAAAAGGAGTCTTTCAACCACCAATTTAATTGAACTGGACATTGACTATACCTGTCCTGTACCACAGCATTACCCCCTAAACCTGTTTGACCAAATAGATCACAAAGTGCCACTATGCTATTTTGTACAGTGACTCTCATTTAGTATATTTTTTGGTAACTGACTTTTGTTTACAGAATTTATTTAGGGAAATTTTATTTATAGTTTTAATATTATTATCATTTTGCTTTTTTTCAAGTGTGTTTAACATACAATACACCCATCCCTGCAGTTTTTAAAGGTATTTTTTAACATGTGTAGATGTTTAATTCGTTTGAAACACCCATAAGTAATAAAAATGTCCAATCATCCCCAAAACACTTCTTAGTTGAGAAGACATTTGCCTTTCCTGGCTTCTGAGAAGTGATTCAGCCAATCAATTCATTATTTTTCATTTTTCCTCCAAATCCTTCTTCAGTGTTTTAGGGACAGACACCCCTGGAGATCAAATGATGCCACCCCATAGTGACTCCAGCCCCAGAAAATTTTAAGCCTCAAATTGTACAATTTGTGTCCAGCCCTGGAGCCCTTTTTGACACTACTTAACCTCAGAGAAATCACCTTTTTCAAAATCAGATTTTTTAGAGAAATTTGAAGCTCTCCTGATTCCCCCCTAACGGTGAGAACCAGTGCTGCCGTCACCATCTGTAACACGGAGGTCCAGCGCCAGGTCCAGACTTACAGTGGGTGGGGGTTTGAGAGCCCAGCCTAGCGTCCGTCATCTATTAACACGCAGGTTCAGCTAGCAGGGCGGAGTTACAGTGGGTGCGGTGAGAGCCCAGGCTGGCGTCCGTCATCTATTAACACGGATGCCCTTATGACGCAGCAACAAAAACAGTCATGTTGAAGTAAGTGCGGAAGGGGAAGTGTGAGCTAAACCCCACCCCTTCCTCAGTACACAGTCAAGACTTGGGTAGCGCTTGCCCCTCTGTATGAGTGCGGACCGATTGAGCTTCACTTGGAAATGCTGGTGGTTGACGCTCCTGTTCCACCAGGGCCCTTTTTCTTGGCATTTTTTTCTCGTTTTCCTCAACATGCTGAAGGAAATTGTTTCGTTCTTTGTTCTCTGCCGTGCTCCATACTCCATGTCCCTAATAACCTACATCTGGTCAAGTCTTCCTGTACCTCCCTTGTAAAATTCAGAGAATATTTGTAACCAGTTTTTTGTACATGCAAGTTTTTAGTAGTTTAATTCTAGAAACAACATTTTTTAAAATAGGATGGAATCCCACCACGTCTTTGATTCTTTTTTTTTTAATTGTATTAAATGGGGTTTCCTCACTACAGGGATTGCTAGCTATGTTAAAAGATCTTGCAAAAAAAAAATCATTTTGCAATATGTGTCCATTAACAGTGTCCCTACCTATTCCTGTTTTTGACATTGTAAAGAACAAATGTCTGTTAGAAACTGCATTTTTTTAATAGGAACCTGTAGTATAGCTGCATTTCACAGCAACATGCCCCAAAAATCAAAACATGACCCTGAGCCACTCTTGACAATTGTGAAGAACAAATGTCTGTTAGAAACCACATTTTTTTTATAATACGATCTGTAGTTTTAGCTGCATTTCCCAGCAACATGCCCCCAAAAATTCAAAACATGACCCCTTGGCCATAGTTGACAATTGTGAAGAACAAATGTCTGTTAGAAAACACATTTTTATAATAGGACCTGTAGTATAGCTGCATTTCACAGCAGCATGACCCAAAAAATTATAAAAAAAGACTTCAGCCACTGTTAAAAATTGTGAGGGAGAAATGCCACTTAGAAGCCACATTTCTGTTTCCAAAGGATCATGATTATAGCGTATATCACAGCACCATGACCCCAAAACCATTGACAATGCAAAAAATTCTAAAAATGAAGTGAGTAAATGGAATACGTGGGGAAAACGTTTTTTTCATGAAACCTTGTACCCAAAATTTGGTGTCTTTTACAGTCTCCTCACCGCAAAACCAGCAAAATGAACTTTGGAATGAGAAAAAAAAATTGCAGTAAAAATGATCTTTTAAAAAAAAAAGTTTTCAAAAAAGGACCCTTTCTTTGGAAAGGGAAGTGAAGTAGACGGCAACTAACGGTGCCCTCGGCTTTTGGGGCCACAACATAGGATTCTCCTGATCATTTTGTCAAGTCAAACGACCACATTACTGGGAAAGCCGGTGCTTTGTTGTGTTGACATTATTATCGCAAAGTTGAAATCGGGCACGGTTTTTTGTGATGGGATTTTTTAGATCACGCGATAATTTGGGTTAAAACTGTGTAAAAACTTTTAAATCGCGCCTTTTTCGCGCCCCTGTTTTTTTGCCGGCCAGCAAATCCTTTAGAAAATAAAGCGGGGACGTGTGTCGACGTCATGACTGGGATGTGTAGGGTTTGCGTTTGTCTGGAAAAAATAAATTGACCCGTTTTAATAGAACACCCTTACTTTTCGATCAGTGGTGTCAGTATCTCAAAGGAGTAGGACTGCGCTTGCTTGGCAAACAGCTCAGCGAAATTTTTCATTTGTTCACAGAGACAGCTATACTTTAACGTGACTTAGAATTTAGTAAACAGAGATTGAGTTTTGGGTATTGGCAGAGTTTTTAAAAAGGGAGCATCTACCGCTGTAAAGTCCGGAGGGAGGGGGGGGGGGGGGGAAGCCTGCGGGAACCAGACAAGTTCTTTAAAAGGATAGGTTTTTGTCACCCAGTTAGTGTAAAACATTGATTGAAATTTGCTTTATTATTAACATTTTCTGCTGAAATAATTTTGGTTTTGGGCAGCCTAAACTTATTTTGGGATACAGATTTTTTCTATAACTGCAGGTCTGTTTGTTAGGTTTCAAACCCACTTTTTTTTCATATACTTTCAGAAGTGTTTTTTTCATTTTGGTCAGTCAAGTTTTGTTGAAGAGGTACCTTGACTTAATTTGAACCAGAAATTTTTGTAGCACCAAGGGTATTGAAGGTGCCAAAAATACCTTTTTTATCCGTAAATTTTCAGTATGTTTTTTTACTTTTGGTCTAAACTTTTTTTGATAGGGCCCTTGCAGTTAAATTTAACCCCAAAATTTTTGTAGTCACCAAGGTGTATTGATAGGGCCAAAAATACCTTTTATTATCCGAACTTTCAGATAGTTTTTTTTTCACTTTTGGTCAGTCAAGCTTTGTTGATAAGGTACCTTGCACTTAATTTTGAATCCAGCAATTTTGTATCACCACGGTTTTTGATAGGGGAAAAAATATGTTTATTATCCGTAAACATTTCAGATACGGTTTTTTTCACTTTGGAGCCCTTTTTGTTAAAAAAAGGGTACCTTGCATTAAATTTTTTGAACCCAGAATTTTGTTTCCCCACAGTGTTTTGATGGGGTCCCAAAAAAACTTTTTATCCGTAAAACAAAAATTTCAATAGGTTTTTTTTTTCACTTTTGCAGTCAACTTTTTTGATAGGGGTACCTCACTTAATTTGAATCCAAAATTTTTTACCCCAAAGTTATTGATAGGTGGCAAAAATACTTTTATTATCGTATATTTTTCAGATATGTTTTTTTCACTTTTGGTCGTCAAGTTTTGTTGTAGAGTACCTTGCATTAAAAATTTAAAATCCAGCAATTTTGATCACAACGGTGTTTTGATGGGTGAAAAAATACTTTTTTTTAACCTAAATTTCAATACGGTTTTTTTTTCTTTTGGTCGGGCAACTTTTTTTGATAAGTACCTTGCATTAAAATTTGAATCCAGAAATTTTTGTAGTCACCAAGTGTTTGATAGTCCCAAAAAAACCTTTTATTATCCGTAACTTTTCAGATACGTGTTTTTTTACTTGGCCACCCAGGTTTTTTATAGAGACCTTGCATTTTAAATTTGAACCCAAATTTTGAATCACCCAGGTGTTTTGATAGGTGCCAAAAATCCTTTTATTATCCTATACATTCAATACGTTTTTTTTTTAACTTGGGCCGGGCAGTTTTTTATAAGAACCTTGCATTAAATTTTGAATCCAGAATTTTGTAGTACCACAGGTGTATTGTAGGTGCAAAATTTTCTTTATTATCCTAACATTTCAAAAACTTTTTTTTTACTTTTGGGCAGTCAAGTTTGTTGTTAGAGAAACCTTGCAGTTAAATTTGAATCCAGCAATTTTGTAGTCACCACGGGGGGTATTGTGGGGTCCCAAAAATCCCTTTTTTATTACCCGTATACTTTAGAACGTTTTTTTTTAATTTTTGGCACCCAAGTTTTAAAAAGAGTACCTTGCATTAAATTTGAACCCAGCATTTTTGTAGTCACCACAGGGTATTGATAGGTGCCAAAAATACTTTTATTATCTTATCATTTCAGATGTTTTTTTTTTATTTGGGGCCGGGCAGCTTTGTTATAAGCCCCTTTCATTAAATTTGAATCCAGAAATTTTGTAGTCACCACAGGTGTTTTATGGGTGCCAAAAATCCTTTTTTTTCCCAAAATAAAATTTCAGTTTCGTTTTTTTTTCTTTTTTGGTCAGTAAAAATTTTTTGAAAAAGAACCTTGCAGAAAAAATTTAAACCCCAGCAATTTTGTAGTCACCAAGGTTATTAAAGGTTCCAAAAATCCCTTTTATTATCCGTACTTTCAGAAGGTTTTTTTTTTACTTTTGGTCAGTCAAGCTTGTTGATAGAGTACCTTGCTTAAAATTTGAACCCAGAAAATTTTTGTAGTCCCCACGTGATTGATAGGGGGCCAAAAATACTTTTATTATCGTATACTTTCGAAGTTTTTTTCATTTTTGGTCACAAGCTTTGTTTATAGAGAACCTTGCAGTTAATTTGAACCCAAAATTTGTAGTCACCAAGGGTATTGATGGTGCCAAAAATACCTTTTTTTATCCAAATACATTTCAATACGTGTTTTTTTTAACTTTTGGTCAGTAAGTTTGTTGATAGAAAAAACCTTGCAGTAAATTTGAACCCAGCAATTTTTACCCCAAAGGTGTAGATAGGTCCCAAAAATACCTTTTTTTATCGTATACATTTCAATCTGTTTTTTTTCACTTTGGCGCGGCCATTTTGTTTAGAGCCACCTTGCATTTAAATTAAATCCAAATTTGTTAGTCACCACCGGGTATTGATAGTGCCAAAAAAACCTTTTTTTATCCTATACTTTTCAATAGTGTTTTTTTCATTTTGGGTCATTTCAAGATTTTTTTGTAGGGGTCCCTTTGCAAAAAATTTAACCCACAATTTTGTATCCCCCACGGGGTGTAATGGGTGCAAAATACTTTTTTTTATCCTTACATTTCAGAACGTGTTTTTTTCCTTTTTGTCAGTAAAGCTTTTGTTATAGGGGTCCTTGCATTAAATTTAAACCCAGCAATTTTGTAGTCACCCAGGTGTATTGATAGGTCCAAAAATACTTTTATATTTAACATTTCAGATAGGTTTTTTTTATTTTTGGGCACCAGCTTTTTATAAGGACCTTCATTAAAAATTTGAATCCAGCAATTTTGTAGTCACCAAGGGTATTGAAGGTGCCAAAAATACCTTTTATTATCCTTATACATTTAAATACGTTTTTTTTTTAAACTTTGGTCAGAAAATTTGTGTAAGATACCTTCCCTTTAAATTTGAATCCAGAAATTTTTGATCCCCCCACAGGGTATTGATAGGTCCCAAAAAACCTTTTATTATCCGTTACTTTTTCAGATTTTTTTTTAAAACCTTTGTCAGTCAAGCTTTGTTGATAGAGGTACCTTGCATTAAATTTAAAAACCACAATTTTGTATCCCCAGGTGTATTATGGGTGCAAAATATGTTTTTACCCGTATAATTTCAGATAGTGTTTTTTTTCATTTTTGGTCGGGCCAGCTTTGTTTAGAGAAACCTGCAGTTAATTGAACCCCGCAATTTTTTATCCCCACGGGTATTGATAGGTCCCAAAAATACCTTTTTTTAAACCTATACTTTCAGATAGGTTTTTTTTAATTTTTGGGCATCAAGATTTTGTTAAGAGATCCCTTGCAGTTAAATTTAAAACCCAGAAATTTTGTAGTCCCACAGGTGTTTTGTAGGTGAAAAAATCCCTTTTTTATTATCTTATATTTTTCAGATCTTTTTTTTTCATTTTGGGCGGGCCAGCTTTTTAAAAGGGGCCATTGCTTTAAAATTTGAATCCAGAAATTTGATCCCACATGTATTGTAGGTCCCAAAAATACCTTTATATCCGTATACATTTAATAGTGTTTTTTTCACTTTGGTCAGTCAAGCTTTTTTGATAGGGGACCTTGCAAAAATTTGAATCCACAATTTTGTTTTTTTAAAGGTGTATTGGGGAATAGGGCCAAAATTTACCTTTTTTTTTATCTTTTTTAAAAAATTTTTCAGAATTTTTTTTAAAAACTTTTGGGGAAAAAAGGGGGGTTTGTTAATCAGGGGGAAACCTTCAGTTTAAAAGAATCCGCATTTTGGGGGTCACCCACCGGGTAGGGGAAAGTAACAAATCCCCTTTTTTATTCAAAAAAACCGATCCGGTTTTAATTTTGTTAGTCAAAAATGTGTTTAGAATTTACCTTCCAACAAAAGGAACCCCCCAATTTTAAGTCACCCGGGTAATTTTTGAAGGTCCCAAAACGGTTTTTAGAACGTTAAAATTTAAAGAAAAGGTGTTTTTTTCCTAATTTCATAAAATTTTAAAAAAAAGGGAACGGTCAATCGCAAAAATCCCCCCCCGGTCGGAACACCTTGCAGGCCTCTTCTTGGGACCGCAGCTCCTGGATGCAGAATTCAGGACACGAAAAATCACCGGTTGAATGAGATGAACAATGCGGATCCAACGTGGTCTTTTCAGCAAATTTTTTTGCGAGCGTTTATCACTGGACGGGAGGAAAACATGGGTAGGCAAACGGTCCCCCCTAAAAGGGGGAGGGGGTCGCAGAAGTCCGCTAATGATTCCGCCAACCCCGGGCAGCGGGAAACCCCCCCTCCTTTCTTACGCCCCCAAAAAGGGCCCGGCCTCAAGCCCGGGCCCTTTTTGAGCAAGCCTCTGTTTACCCAGCGATGTCATATGCCCGCCTTTGCCAAAACGCATCAGAGAGCAAGAATCTTTGGGGTTTTTAAACCCCCACCAAAATGTCTAGGGCACATGCGCGATGCATGGTTGAATGGAGGGAACATTGGGCCAAAAAAAGGGGCAGACCACCCGGGGGTTTCCAACCCTGTTCAAAACCCCCTGTCTCTGCCCCCTCCCCCTCCGCCCCCACCAAGCGTTCCTCAGCTGCCCATGTCTCTCAGAGTCATGATCAGGGATCAGCCTCCGCTTCAGCCCCACCATCGCGCCGAGTACCACCAGCACTACCAGAGACCCATCCTACCCCTTCTCCTCCCGCCAGTTTGACGACCTGCATGCCGTACAGCGGCCAGTCTAGCAGCCAGCCTTCTGTCTTCCAGGTTTGGGAGCAGAAGAAACACTTTAACCCAGGGGCGTTGCTAGGGTTCTAAAACATCCGGGGCCCGGGCACTCTGTGTCATGTTTTGCTCAGCAAGGCAGGATTCACATGGATCTTTTTACACCACATCAAGAACTGTGGCATGGTGTATGTTCCTGTCAGTTTATTTTTCACGTAGTTCACATAGATCCTTTACATCACCTCAGCAGTGCAGTGTAGAATGAAAATCAGCGCTGACAAATTTACTTTTTCAAAACCTCTAACCTACGTATGAAACAGTAATACCCCTAAATAATAGACATACAGGTACCAAGTACTGTACCAACAGTATATAGGGCAGGCATAGGTCCACACAGTATATAGGGCAGGCATAGGTCCACACAGTATATAGGGCAGGCATAGGTCCACACAGTATATAGGCAGGCATAGGTCCACACAGTATATAGGGCAGGCATAGGTCCACACAGTATATAGGGCAGGCATAGGTCCACACAGTATATAGGCAGGCATAGGTCCACACAGTATATAGGCAGGCATAGGTCCACACAGTATATAGGGCAGGCATAGGTCCCCAAATTATATAGGCAGGCATAGTTCCACACAGTATATAGGCAGGCATATGTCCCCACAGTATATAGGCAGGCATAGGTCCACACAGTATATAGGGCAGGCATAGGTCCCCACAGTATATAGGGCAGGCATAGGTCCACACAGTATATAGGGCAGGCATAGGTCCACACAGTATATAGGGCAGGCATAGGTCCCCACAGTATATAGGGTAGGCATAGGTCCACAAAGTATATAGGCAGGCATAGGTCCACACAGTATATAGGCAGGCATAGGTCCACACAGTATATAGGGAAGGCATAGGTCCCCACAGTATATAGGCAGGCATAGGTCCACACAGTATATAGGGCAGGCATAGGTCCCCACAGTATATAGGGTAGGCATAGGTCCCCACAGTATATAGGGTGGCATAGGTCCCCACAGTATATAGGGTGGCATAGGTCCCCACAGTATACAGGGTGGCATAGGTCCACACAGTATATAGGGCAGGCATAGGTCCACACAGTATATAGGCAGG
The DNA here is from genome assembly GCA_025379985.1 of Phyllomedusa bahiana. NCBI lineage: Eukaryota > Metazoa > Chordata > Amphibia > Anura > Hylidae > Phyllomedusa > Phyllomedusa bahiana. Next base: position 104,490 of record JAODAL010002827.1, read on the forward strand.
CATAGGTCTACACAGTATATAGGGCAGGCATAGGTCCACACAGTATATAGGGCAGGCATAGGTCCCCACAGTATATAGGGCAGGCATAGGTCCACACAGTATATAGGCAGGCATAGGTCCACACAGTATATAGGGCAGGCATAGGTCCACACAGTATATAGGGCAGGCATAGGTCCCCACAGTATATAGGCAGGCATAGGTCCACACAGTATATAGGGCAGGCATAGGTGCCCACAGTATATAGGCAGGCATAGGTGCCCACAGTGTATAGGGTGGCATAGGTCCCCACAGTATATAGGGTGGCATAGGTCCCCACAGTATATAGGGTGGCATAGGTCCCCACAGTATATAGGGCAGGCATAGGTCCATACAGTATATAGGGCAGGCATAGGTCCACACAGTATATAGGCAGGCATAGGTCCACACAGTATATAGGGCAGGCATAGGTCCACACAGTATATAGGGCAGGCAGAGGTTCCCACAGTATATAGGGCAGGCATACGTCCACACAGTATAGAGGGCAGGCATAGGTCAGAGCTTACAATCAAACATGTCAGTAGATGTATTTCAGCTTGAGCCTAGCCTGCCCAGCCTCAGCTTAACTATAAATACCTATTGTTGGCTGCTCTGCTTCTCTCTGCGCGGGGCCACGGGCACTCACTGGGTAGAAGGAGGAGGAGCATGCAGGCGCCAGCGTCCCTGGTCTTACTGAAGTGCGATTGGCGCTGCTCTCCCCCTTGACCCCGCGCAGCACGCAGCAACATACTGGAGGCTCCGGCGGCGACAGCGGAGCAAGTTAGTGATCACTGAAGCTAGTGTCCGGCGCCGCATCTACTGTGAACAATAATGCGGCGCCGCGCTACTGTGGTGATGCGAGGGCTGGCTGTGGACTTAAACATTCGGGGCTGCAGGCATTTCATTCGGGGCTCAAGCCCCGAATGAAACCGCTTAGCGACGCCCCTGCTTTAACCCAAACCATCCCAAAGCCAAAAGCCTGAATGTCGGCATTGCCAGGCTTTTGGCCTTGGAAAAGTTGCCTTTCGTCTGGTAGACACAGATGGGTTCCGCCACGTCATGGCCCTTGCCTGCCCCCAATTCCAGATGCCGAGCAGGCATTTCTTTTCCAGAAAAGCCGTCCCTGCCCTGGCCAGCCACGTGTCATCTAAAATTTCAAGCGCGTTGTCTGCATCTGTGTCCGGAAAAGTCCATCTGACCACCGACACATGGACTAGTAAGCACGGCCAAGGCCGCTATATCTCTGTGACAACTCACTGGGTGAGCGGGTGGAGTCTCTTTGGGGGGGGACGGTTTTGGGTTTCAGGGTCGGCGCCGCTCTTTTCAAAAAACCCCAGGGGATGGGGCAGGGGGTTTTCCCCGGTCCTTTGGGGACAAAACTTTCCCCGAGAAACCCGGCCTGGGTTTAAATTAAATTTTTGTTTTTGGAGAAGGGCCCAAACAAAGGGCAGGAGTGTGGCGGCCCCTTCCGCAACCAGACCCAAAAGGTGGCTGGGTGACAAGAAAACCTTGGCCCGGGGAAGGGTGGTGTGCCCCCTTTCGGGGGGGAAATCGCTGGCCGCCCTTAAGATCGGTAGGTGGAGCCATCCTTTTCCTGGCCCCATTTTCAAAGAAAACCCTTGTCGTTTCCCGAAATTTTTTAAAGAGCTACCCGGGGGTTGGGACTGCCGGGTTTGGGGAAGGGGCGAGGTCTGAGTTCGCCCCTTCCCCCTTTGCACCCTGCTTGTCCCCCCTGGCTGCGTTGCAGCGTTTAAACTCGCCTTCCCCCTCAAGTCTCATTTTTGAGTAAAGGGAAAAAACGCTGGAATTCCACCCTCAAATTCTTTCCCGCGTTTTTTGGGGAGCGCGCAATGCCCTTAGCAGTACGAAGTTGGGCAATGGCCCCGACAAGCCAGGGGGTGGGGAAACCCCGGGGGGGGTTGAGCCGGGGGAGTGGAGGCAGGTGAAAGAGCTCTGGGACCATTTTTCCCGTTTTTTAAAAAAGCCCCCCAAAATGGTCAGTGCGGCAATGCCCTTTTTCGCATGAGCATTGTGGTGATTTAGTTTTGGAAAAAATCGTTTGGGGCACTCTGAAAAACAGGTGGCCCGCGGAAGGGGGGAAGGGAGTCGGAAAGATGCGGACCACGGAGCCTTTTTTCTCGTCGAAAACCCACAAGGCCCGGGCAGTTTCCATTTTTAAATTGGGTCTTCTTTAGGCTTGGTTTGGGCTCCAGGGCTAGTGAAAGGGGGGGCATCAGTCTCAGGGTGCATCATCTGAAAACAAGTCGGGGGTGTGTTGAAACTTTTTGCCCGGGGGAAATGGGGAGGGGGGGAGGGAAAAGGGGAGGTTTCCTGGAAAACCCCGTTACCGACGTCCCGGGCCTTTGGGGAAAAAAGGTTTTGGGGCGGATTTGGGCGGAGGGGGAAGATGAGGAAGGGTCAGTTTGCTAGTGCCCCTCCCACCCCGAGGCTTGGGAAAAAAAGGCTCCCTTCCCCTCAAAATGAGTGCTTGGATGTCCATTTCCTCCAACATGATCCTGTTTTAAGGCCATCAAAAGAACAACAGTTTTTGGGTGGCCCCCCTCTGGATCCCCCGGTACAAAAACCAAAAATTTGCACTTTCCTTTCCCCCCACCAAATTTGAGAGTAAAATGCAGGAAAAAAAAAAAAGGAAAACCTTGCGGGTTGATAAAATGGAGAATTTTTTGTTGCTCTGGGTTTACGTTCTCAAATGTCACAGTGAAAAAAAGTCAGGACGTGACAAACAGTAGAGTGCCAAGTAGCCGTTTTTGCGGCAGGGTGGGAGCGCAGGCAAGGGGCGGGAAACTTGTGGTTGGAAACCCCCTGGCAATCTTTTTACCACCTCACCAACGCATGCAAAAGCAAAGGGCCCCAAATCCAACCCCACAGGGGACAGTTAAGATCATGGTGAAAGACTATCTGGCTTCCAAAAAAAAAAAAAAACCCAAAGTTTTTTTTTATTTTGTGGGGCCCTTTGGGTATTTCCAAAAAAGGGGCGAATGGCCGAGCCGCTCCCACGCCCTAGGAAAGGGGTTGTCCTGCCCCGAAACCAGGGGCTTTTTGGCAGACCCTTTGCACACTGGAGGAGTCCTTTCAGACAAACGCAAACCGGCTTTCCACAGGTTTAAGTGGGGGTCGTTTTTTACTTTCATCAAAATGAATCAGGAAAGGATCCCTTTGGGTGATTTTTGTGGGTCCCAAAAAAGGGGGGGAGGTCACCCTTTAGGTTTCCCGGGCACTTCCCCATTCCTTCAAAAGATTTTGGTCCTTTGGAAAACTTTTTTTTTTAAAAAAGTTTATTTCTTAACCCGCAAATTTTTTTATTCTCAGTTCCCAAACAGTTCATTTTGTGGTTTTTTCTGTGAAGGGATGTAAAAATCCCGCAAGGTTTCATGGACCCACCGGGATTCCTTTTACTCCCAACTTTGGTTTTTGCATTTTTCAATGGGTTTTAAAAAACAAAGTTTGTGAGAACGCTTATTCCCGGGGCCTTTGGAACAGGGAAAAAGTGGCTTTTTAAATGGTTTTTCCATTTACAAAATTTTTAAAAGTGGTCAAAGGGATATTTATTAAATTTTTTTTGGGGTCATGTTGCTTTAGATTTCGCTATAATCATGGTCCTTTGGGAAAGAAATGTGGCTTTAAAATGGAATTTTTTCCCCACAATTTTTAAAGTGGGAGAAGTCTTTTTTTAAAATTTTTTTTTTGGGGGTTTTGTTGCTGTGAGATACAGCAATAATTTAGGTCCCTTTTGGGAAAAAAAAATGTTGCTTTGGTGGCATTTTTTCCCTTAAAATTTTAACAGTGGTGAGAAGGGCTTTTTTTTTTAAATTTTTTTGGGGCATGTGCTTTGAAAAGCAGCAATACTACAGGTCCTATTATAAAAAAAAATTTTTTTTTTAACAGGGAAATTTTTTCTTCACAATTTTCAATTGGGTTTTAAGGGTCTGGGGTTTTTTTTTTTTTGGGGGGATTTTGCTTTTTTGTGACATGCAGTTTTTTTTTAAATACAGGTCCCATTTAAAAAAAATGTTGTTTCTAACAGGGAAATTTTGTTTTTTCACAATTTTTCCCAAAAATGGTCAAGGGTTTATGCTTTGAATTTTTGGGGGGATTTTGCTGTGAAATGAAACCCTTTCTACAGGTTCCAAATTTTAAAAAATTTTTGTGTTTTAACAGGGTTTTTTTCTTCACAATTGTCAAAAAGGGGGCTCTGGTCATGTTTTGAATTTTTTGGGGGAAATTTTTCTGTGAAATGCAGCTAGGCTAAGGGGGTATTTTAAAAAATGTGGTTTTAAAGACCCTTTTTCCCCCCAATTGCCAAGAGTGGTTCCAAGGGGGGAGGTGCTTTTCAGGAAAAAAAAAATTGGGGGAATTTTGGGGAGGGCCATGGTTTAATGGGGGAATATTGGCAAAAAATTTACTTATTTTTTTTCAAGATCTTTAACATAGTAAAAACCCAATTCCTGTATTGAGACAACCCCCCCTTTAAAACCCAAATTTAAAAAAAAGAAAAAAAAGACTTGGTTTGGGGTTCCATCCTATTTTAAAAATGTTTTTTCTAGAATTTAAATTACTTTAAAAAATTGCATTTTACAAAATAGCTTTGGGGAAAAAAAAATTTTCTGAAATTGGGACAAGGGGGTACGGAAGACTTTGGGGCCAGATGTAGGGTTTTCAGAGGGACTTTGGGGTATGAAGCACGGGCAGAGAAACAAGAACAGAGGGCAATTTCCCCCCCGCCGTTTTAGTAAAAAAGGAAAAAGAATGCCCGAAAAAAAAAGGGGAAACCCGGGTGGAAAAAGGGGGCGTTAAAAACAAATAGGAAAGGGGGGAAGGGGTACCCAGGTCTTGACTGTGTAATGAGGGGGCTGGAGGTTTTTTTTTTTTACCTTGCTTCCGCACCCCTGCTTTTCCCGCAGGGTTGTTTTCGTTGCTGCGCATAAGGGCATTTTTTCCGTGTAAAAAGATGGGCGGACGCCAGCCTTTGGGGTCTCAACGCACCCCATTTAATCCGGCCCTTTGGGAGGTTTAACCTGCGTGTTAATTTGATGGGCAGACGTTTGCCTTTGGGTTTTCACTGCACCCAAATGTAGTTTGGGCCCCGGGCAGTGGACCTCCGGGGTTTTAAAAGATGGTAAAGGCCGCATGGCTTCCCCACCGTTTGGGGGAATTAGGAGAGCTTCAAATTCCTTTTCCCAAAAAAATTTTGATTTTTAAAAAAAGGGGATTTTTTGTGAGGGAAAATTTGTAGTGTCAAAAAAGGGGTTTCCCGGGTGGGGACACAAATTGCACCCCAAATTTTAGGCTTTTAAAAATTTTTCTGGGGCTGGGAGTCCCCTTTTGGGGGCGCATCAATTTTATTTTCCCGGGGGTTTTCTGTCCCTAATCATGAAGAAGGATTTGGGGGGAAAAATGAAAACCCTTGAATTTTATTGGCCCGAATCATCCGGAAGCCCGGAAGGGGAAAAAGTCTTTCAATAAAAAAGTTTTTTTGGGGGGTGTTTTGGACATTTTTATTTTCTTAATTGGGGGGTTTTGGGGGCGGGAATTAAACCAAACTACAAAATTTTAAAAAATCTTTAAAAAACTGCAGGGAGGGGGGTATGTTTTATGTTATCACACTTGGAAAAAAAAAGGGGAAAAAAACTTAATTAAGGGAAAAATATAAAAAAAATTCCCCTAAAAAATTCTTGTAAAAAATGTCAGTTACAAAAAAAAAAAAAATATAAAAAGACAGTACTGTACAAAATTTGCATAGTGCCCTTTTTGATCTGTGGGTTTAAAAGGTTTAGGGGTCTTCTGTGGTACGGACAGGGTTTTAGTTTAATGTTTCCCGTGAAACTAAAAAAAGGTTTGGGTTTTAAAAAACTCCCTTTTTTTTTTTTCCCTTCCCCCCCCCCCCCCTACTTGGAAATTTAAATCGGGGTCTTAACCCGGTTTTTGGGGGATTGGGGTTGGCCCGGGGCAGGGTATATTAATGTTTCCCCCCAACCCCCCAAAATTGGGGGGGAAAGGAAACCCTTTTTTCCGGCCTTTTTTTCCGGGGGCAAAAATAGGGGCCGGGGGGGCTCATCCCTTGGGGGCCAGGAACCCCGGTATGGGGGGGTGTGGGTTTTTTCCCCAAAAGGGGGTTTAAAGCCTCCTTTTTTTTGCGTCAGGGGCCGGTTTTTTGTCACGCCCCCAGTGAAAAATTAAAAATTTTTCAAAGGGAAAAAAATTGGGGATTGAAAAGCCTTTTTTCCACTTTTCCCAAAATTTTGGGGGTCAAAAGTGTTTCTCATTCTAAACCCCCAGGGGGAAAAAAAAATAAAATTTTAAAAATGGGAAAAAAATGGGGGGTTTTAAAAAAAAATCCCCGGAAAAAAAAAATTTTTTAAAAAAAGGGGGATCCCTTTTTTCCCTTTAAACGGGGGACCCCAAAAGGTTTAAAAATAAATAAAGGGCCATATTTGGTTCGGCTGCGTAATTTTTGTTAAATTTTCAGGTTTTAATCGTGCGGTAAAAAAAAAAAAAAATAAGAATTATTGGGGTTTTTTTCCGTGGCCAAAAAAAATGGTTGCTAAAAACCTATCCCGGGTTTTTTTTAAAATTTATTATTCCCAAAAAACCCTTTCAGCCCTGTTTGGGTTTAAAATGAAGGTTTTGGGTTGCTCTAAAAAGTTTTTAAATAAAAAAAACCTTTTTTTTTAATGCTTAACTAAAAAAAAATAAAAAGGGTTTGGGATAAGTATTTCCCAAAGGGAAACTCTTTTCCCCCGGATTGCCGGTTAGGGTTAAAAAAAATTAAAAAAAAACCACGGTTCATACTTACCCCGGTTTGGTTTAAAAACTTAAAAAACCTTTTCCCCCAAAGGTCCTAAAAAAACCTTCTGGGAAAAAAAACAACCCCCCACGGGGGGCCGAAAAAAAGAGGCCCCCTGGGATGCCAAAAAATTATTTTTCCTTTTCACAAACAAACAAGGATTGTATGGATAAAAATTTTTTTTTTCTTACTAACTTAAAGCACAATGTGTCACGATAAAACAATCTCGAATCACGATGGATAGGAAAAAGTGGAGTCACAAAGTTATTCTCACATCATATGGACACATGTCATGATTTCAAAAAATTGGGCTGGGTCCAGGAAGGCCAAAACAGGCTGTGTCCTTAAGGGGTTAAATCTTGGGGTCATACAGGTTTGGGGCTCATACTGTGGCCCAGGACAGATATCAATGTCAGTGAGAAACTAAAATGGTGGTTGAAAGACTCCTTTTTCCTGCACTTTTTAATCTGTGGGTCAGACAGGTTTAATGATCATTCTGCAGTAAAGAACAAATATAATCAATGTCCAGTGAAACTAAAATGGTGATTGAAAGACTCCTTTTTGCAGCACTTTTCAAATCTGGGTCATGCAAGGTTGGCTGACATGCTGTTGTTCCCAGGACAGGTATAGTAAATGTCCAGTGAAAACTAAAATGGGTGGTTGAAAGACGCCTTTTTCCGGTCACTTTTTTAAATCTGGGGGTCATGCAGGTTGTGGGCTCATGCTCGTTCCAGGACAGGGATATTCAATGTCCCATCAAGTAAAATGTATGTTTCAAACACACACACACACACACACACACTGCTCCTTTTTAATTTGTGGTGATTCAGGTTAAAAGGTCAGGCTGTGTACAAGACAGGGCTAGTGAATGGTCAGTGATTTTTTTCTGTTCTTTTATAACACTAAGTGATTTGCCTAAGATGTAGCACTATCCAGTTATGCTGTTTGTGGATTTGTTATTCCGCTCTCCACCCTGTTTTGGTGTAAGAATGAAGTGTATTGTTGCTCTCACCATAGACTTTAATGGTGATTCGGCGATAATCTATCATCGTACTATCGTATATCTTCTTGAATAGAATTGTCACGATATCCTAAGTCTATCGACCCGATGACGATAGTCAACATAATCGCTCATCACTACGTTTGTCTGTAATGACTCCTCCAGCTGTGCTGAAGGTCCGCTCAGATATGACGCTGGGCTGCTGGGAGGACAACACCTCTACGGGCGTGGCGCGCGAGCTCAGGCCATTCATCCATTATTGGATACCCAGAAGTCGATTCGGTCCGAACATATCCAAAGAACATCGTGTTTGAGACGCAGATAGTCGTCACCATAGATCTTAAGCGATCTCGTGTGACGTATGTGGTGCCCTGCATACATGACGTTGTAAGGTTGCAAGTAAAGTTATGCCATGAGGTCACCCAATAGGCCTTTCAGCCACAATGCCTTCTGCTTGCTGCAACTACTTGGCGCTCTACTGCTGTCAGAGTTGCTGACGTTGTTCCCCGTGACTTTTGAAAACGTGAAGCATACGCAACAGATTCCTCAGTTGATCAATCAGCAACGGTCTTCATTCCTGCATTTTACTCTCTATTTGGGTGGTGGAAGGAAAGTGCAGAGTTTTTGCTTTGTACTGGGGATCGATAGGGTGGCCACCCATTAACCTTTTTGACAATTTGACTGACCTTAATTGCTAGGATCATTTTGGAGGAAATGGAGGATCCTAGCACTCATGTTAGAGATGGATCATTGATTTCCCAGCTCTGGAGGATCGAGGGCACTAGCAAACTGATCTTTCTCATCTTCCTCCTCCGCCTCAAATCCGTGACCAACCTCTTTCCAAGGCAGGGACATCGTAACTCGTCGGGATGTGTCCAGGAATACCTTCATCCACCCCTCCACCCGCTTCCTCGCACAGCTGCAACACGAGCCATGACTTGCCTACAGATGATGCATCCCTGAGAGCTGAGCGCCACTGCACTAGCCCTGGACACCGCAACCACTGCCGAATTAAGAACCGATAAAATTTTAAAACTGTCGGATCCTTCTGATACAACGGAGAGAAATGGCTCCGTGTCCACTTTCTGTGTCCGTCTCCTCCACCGTCGCTGGTGGGACGTGATGTTTCCAGATTGGTCAAAGAACGTTCCCGTAACTAATATCACCAATAAATGCTCAAGCAGACAATAGGTATTGTCTGCACTGACCATTTTTGATGGCTTCTTCAAAACTGACAAGAGGATGATTTGCAGATCCTTTCACCTGCGCTCCACTCTCGTTGGAGCTACAACACTCCGAGGTCCACACCGCTGCATGTCAGGCCATGTGTCACTTTCATACTGTCATAATGGCTATGCCGCTGCTGCGACAATCGCTGGAGCATGTGGAGGGTGGGAATCAGCGTGTTTGCCCGTCAACAAGGAAGACGGTTGACGGGGATAGGCGAGGCTGAGCGCCTGCACACGCAGCCAGGCGGGACAAGCAGGGTGTGAACGCGAGAAGTGTGAGTTAGACCTCCGAGGGGTTCCTCAGCAGGCAGTCCAGACCATATAAGCGTCTTTAGAAATTTCTGGACGACGAGGTTTCATGACATGTGCCAGGCAAGGGATGTGCTCAGCCTACCGGGATCTTAAGCGTACGCGATACCTGTCTCAGGCAGATTTCGAAACCGTTATCGCTCACCACCTTGCCTGCAGAAGGTTTCACATTGTCACCCAGCAGCGATCTGGTCTCGTTTGCGAAGAGCCGTCCACAGCTCCTGACCTGTGAGTGTTTTGACGGTCTCTCAAGAACAGATTAATTTCAAACGGGCCTTGTTAACTCTGGCACGTGATGCCACCATAGGACCTGGGGGAGAAGAACCTCTGCACCATCCCTGCTGATTTGAAGAGCGTGCGCCGATCCTGATGCCACCGTTACCGAAACCATAGACATCCACCCAGCTCACCCAGTGAGCTGTCACAGAGATATAGCGGCCATAGGCTGTGCTTATTAGTCCATGTGTCGGTGGGTCAGATGGACTTTTCCGAACAACAAGAGCAGGACAACACACTTGAAATTTAGATGACACGTGGCTTGTCCAGGGCAGGGGACAGGCTTTTCTGGAAGAAGAAAAGCCTGCTCGGCATCTGGTATTGGTGGGCAGGCAAGGGCATGACGGGCGGAACCCATCTGTGTCGCACCAGACGGGAAAGTGCAACATTTCAAGGCCACAAGCCCGGCACTGCCTGCCATTCAGGCTTTTGGCTTGGGATGGTTTGGGTTAAAGTTGTTTCTTCGCTCCCAAACCTGGTAGTACCATAGAAGGCTGTGCTGCCTAAACTGGCCGAGCTGTTCGGCGTGCAGGTCGTCAAACTGTGAAGGGAAAAGGGTAGGATGGGTCTCTGGTGTGCTGGTGTAGCTCGGGCACGGTGGAGGCTGAAACGGAGGCTTGATCCTTAAGATATGACTCTGAGAGACATGGGCAGCTGAGGAACTGCTTTGGTGGTGGCGAGGAGTAGAAGGCGGAGCAGAGGGTTTCATAGTGAGGTTGAAGCCCGCATCGGTTTTGGCCTTTTTTGGCCAAGTGTTCCCTCAATTTCATACTCATGCATTCGCTGAGTAATGTTGACTAGACATGAGGTTGTTGGATAGAAACACCTAAGATCTTCCCTCTACTGATGTGTATTACGGCAAAGCCGGCATATGAAACATCACTGGGTGAATCAGAGTGCTTGCACGCAAAAGAGCCCAGTCCTTGAGAGGTCCTGGAACTTTTCGACGGCGAGATAACTAGGAGCGTGTTCCGCTGAAGTCGTGGCTGGCGGAGTAATCTCAGCGGACTTGTGCGACCGCGCCTCCAACTTTTTGAGGCTGGACCCGACTGACACTACCCCAGTCGTCTTCCTCCTCTCCAGATGTATGAGAGAGCTCGCAAACAAATTCAGCTGTAAAGATCCACGTTGATCCTGCCAATGTTCGTCAGTCATCATCATCAACACAGGTGACTTCCTCATCCTGGACATTCTGCATCCTGGAGCTGCGGCTACAAGCAAAGAGGCACTGCAAGACCGTTGCTGGCCGCCTGGGATTTTTTGCCGATTGACCGGCTTCCTTCTCCCCTCTGATTGCATCAGCGATTGGCATCAGAGCAGACAAAACACATCCTCTTTGCCTTCTTGATCTTTTGAATGCCTTCTGACCCCAACTGCATTTTGTCATCAAAGAGGTCTTCAGAAAATGGATTATCCACAATGGTGGGAACACCAGTTTGACATTCTCGGGTCTGCCTTCGCTTCATGTTGGACTGATGCGACAATGCTGATGATGACATTTGTGGCCGTGACTGGGAGGACGATGAGGTAAGACCGCTCGATGCAGGTTGCATTAACACCACTGATTAACAGAGTTGGCTACACTGTTCTTACTGAGATCATCAGTGCCCTGACCCAGCGATTACAGGACGACGGTCCTGCAACCGACGATCCGCTGGCATTCACGAATCAGTTGTCAGCCAGCACTAGAAGGAGCACCTTCTCGAGTACCACTACCTCATGTCCTATACGCCCGCTTTGCTCGCGTTACCTACCTGCATTTCCTCCATGTTCAGACAGATAAAAATTAGAAGTATGGAAGAGTCTTTTGACATCTCTTATTGAAAGACGGCAAAATCACAGCTATTCTTAAATCCCTCGAATTTCCTACCGCCAACTAGGATTAGAAACTGAATTGTATCTTAGCGAATACCTTTGATATGCGGTCTGGTGAAGAACCGTAAGACAAAACCTCAACAGTGTTCTTCCCTTCAGTCCCAGGATTTACAACTGCCCAGTAGGACTAGGTGAATTGCTAGTTTTTCAACAAACTATCATACAAGTGCTGCTATCAGCGCCAAACAAGGATTCACCGAGCACAATAAAAATATTCCAAAGTTACACGGATGAGAAATTCCGTTTTTGCACGCAAATGACAAATGAGAACTGTTACTAGTAACATTTTTCTATTAAAATTTTCGTACAACGTGGTATTTTGAAAAAAACTAAGGGCCATGCACCAACGTGCAATACAGCTATTTAAAAAGTTATAAAAACGATAACAAACGAGTGGTTTTTTGCACCATGAAATGGACCAACAGTTAACTACAAAAATTTATGTATTCAAAATTTAAGTACAAGGTGGCTCTTTTGAACAATATCTGGGCCGCACCAAAGTGAAAAACCAGCTTATTAAACAAGTTAAACGGATAAAAAAGTGGTTTTGCACCTATGAAATACACCCTGCAGTTAATAGATGAAAATTTCTTTATCCTAATATATAGTACAAGGTTAGGCTCTTTGAACAAATCGTGGGCTGCGCAAAGTGAAAAACACTCTATTTAAAAGTTATACTGCTAAAAAAAGGTGGGTTTGCACAAGAATACACCTGAAATTACTAGAAAATGTTCTGTAACCTAATATAAGTACAAGGTGGGTCTTTGACACTAACAACGGGTGCTGCGCCAAAGAGAAAAACACCTATTTAAAAGTTATACGGATAAATAAAAGGTGGGTTTTGCCCTATAAATACACTCAGTACTAGAAAATTTCTGTATCCTATATAAGTACAATGTGGGTTGTTGAACAAAGCTGGGCTGCGCCAAGTGAAACACACACCATTTAAAGAGTTTATGCTGATAATAATAGGTGGTTTTGCACCAATTAAATACACCTGGCAGTTACTAGAAAATTTCTGTATCCAAAGATAAAGTACAAGGTGCTCTTTTGAACAAAAATGGGCCTGCGCCAAAGTGAAAACACTATTTAAAAGTTATAAGGATTATAGAAAAGTGTGGATTTTTGCACCTATGAAATACACCGCAGTTATACTAGAAAATTTCCTGTAATCCCTAATATAAGTATATGGTCGGCTCTTTGAACAAAACTGGGCTGCCGCCAAAGTGAAAAACACCTATTTTAAAAGTTATGCGGTATAATAAAAGGTGGTGTTTTTGCACTATGAAATTACACCTGCAGTTACTAGAAAATTTCTGTAATAATTTCTTTATTTTATTATAAATTATGACAGTTCAGTAAATTTGTTTTTTTTTAATATGAATAAATTCCATCCTTCTATATCTTTTGTTGATATATTATATTTTAATATAATTTTTTTTTCATCATTTATTATTTTTCTTATTTAAAATGTTGTCTCTTTTATTTATATAATATTATCATATATTATTTTTATACTCGTAATAGTTATTCCTAATTAATTAAATTAATAATATTTTCTAATTATAGGAATTTTTATCTTGTTTCATTTTAGTTATATACCCTACGTTCCTAAATTTTATTATAATAAAATTTTGTAGATTCTTTTTCTAAATAATAAGTTAGGTATGTATTGAATTTATTTTGATTAATTCGATTTTTTCTTTATATAATATCAATTTCTAATAAAGTTATATTAGTTAATTTATCTTATTTATTTCTCTCAACTATAGATAAATTTAACTATTTTTTATTTTAAAATCTAATTTATCGATATATTATTATATAGTTAAGTGATAGCATATTCTTCATTAGTCGATATAGTTAATTATTATCTCTATTTGTATTAAAATTTTAATGTATCATTCAAGATATATTTAATAGTTATTGCTATTATCTCAGTATAATCTCAAAATATTTTTCTCGATTTTAATTTAGTATTTTTTTTTTATTGTTATTTAATTAGTATCTTTATTACTAGTTCCCAAATATAATAAAAAATTCTAATTTTTCATCTTATTCCAATTCTGTTAGTTCAAGAAAATATCATTATCTATCTATATATCAATATTCAATAGGGGGGGGGGGGGGGGGGGGGGGGGGGGTGGGGGATGTATTATTTATTTTAATTTTTCTTGTTATTTATTTTATTATTTATAATTATTTCTATTTCATATAATATAATTTATATTATGTATAAATTATTAATATTGGTATAATTTTAAATCTAACTTTTTTTTTATATTAAATTCTTTTTAATTTTCTTAATATTAATTACTTTTGTAATTTATAATGTTTCATTTCTAGATTTTTTTTTAAATAATTACTTTGTATATCTCTATCATTCATAATCCATTAATTTATTATTTTTATTTCATTTTTTTATATTTATTTATATATTTTAATCTTATTCATTTTTAATTCATAATAGTATGTTAATTTTTATTTCCAAATTATAATTATTATCCTTATTATTTGTTATTTAATTTTAATACTCATGAAATTATTTTTTTTATTATATATAATTATTTAGTCTAATTATAATTTTATTTTTTATAAATCTTTTATTTTGTATTTTCTTTTCTTCCTATCAATAACTGATGTTGTCAATTTAAAAAATATCCTTCATTCTTTTATTTTTCATATTCTTATATTCATTATTTTCTTTTATTATATTACTTATGTGATAAAATGTATTATATTAATATTAATTTATATTTTTTTTTAGTCTTATAATTATCACCTCATAATTACATTTTGTAATGTTTATTAATTTTTCTATGTTAATATTGCATAATATAGTTATATTTCCCTTTTTGATTATAGATTATTTATCTACCTCCTGAAATCTTATTTTTTTAATTAAATTTAATTTTTTTTATCTCTATTTTCATTTTTATTAGTTTCTAAATTTTAATTTCCTTCCTTTTTTTAGAAATTAATCTATATTAATAACAGTCAAAATTTGTTTGTAATATTCCTTATATTTCCATTAATTCATTTTAGATATCATTCTATTTTAAAATTAATTAATTTTATTTTTATGATAATCTAATATATTTTTTTTCTATATTTGTTATGTAATTCTGATCTATAATTATATTCTCCCAACAATTTTTTATTCTTATCTTATCTATTTTTCATTAATTATCAATTTTCTTTATCATTTATTCGTATTCTATTAATCCGTATTAGTATTTTTTTTTTCCCTCTTTCCTCTTGTCAATCCAAATTTCCTTTAAGTTTCTAAAATTTTCCTATTATAAGTTTATCCCATTACTATATCTTATTTTCTTTCTTTTTAATTTTAATCAAATCTCATCTTTCTTCATTTCCATCCATTTTTCTATTTTTTTAAAATTTATTTATTTTGTACATAACGTAGATTATATATCGATTTATATTTTATTTTCATTTTTCCATCAATTTTTTTTCCTCTGTTTCTTGAGTCCTTCATTCTATTATTACTTATTTTTTGTATTTTTTCTGAGTTTATAATTTTAATCTTGTCTTTATTCATTTGTTTTTATCCCCGTATAGATTGTTATTTTTTTTTTTTTCTATGTTTCTTTTTTTTAATAAAATCTTCATTACCATTCTCTTTATATTTTTAGACATATACGTTTAGTTTATATCTATAAGTTTTATTTTTATTTTTTTCTTTCTTATCTTCTATTTTCATTATTTCATGTTTTTTAATATTTATTTGTTGTATCAATTTTTCTTAAATATAGTCAATACTATTCTTATAATAATTATTTAATTCTTGATAATTGTTGTGTATATTATCATTATTTATATGTTATTTTGATTCAAGTTCTTATATTTTATTAATTATTTTTACTTTTTTCTGATGTATTATATTCCATTAATTTATTCTTCGGTTTCTATTATTCTATTTATAAGATTCTTGAGTTAAATATCGTTATTTTCATTATTAAAATAAATTTGTTTTTATTTTGTTTTTTTTTTATTCTTCCTTATTTAATTAATTTTTTTTTTATTAGTTATTTCATGTTATTTTTGTTCTACCTCAAATATTTTATTTCTATTTGTTCAAAGTCTAAATAAAATCTTCCTCCTTTATTTTTTATATTATTTCCTTATCTTGTTGTATTCCCTTGTGGCATTATTTTTATGAATTTTCGTTATTAATTATGTTTCTCAAACTATTTTTAATTAGTCCAATTAATGAAATTATATATTAACTACTAATTTTTATCTCGTGTATATATAAAACTAATTATATTTTTTTAATTAAGTATTCTTTATTCTAATCGTTTAACAACTTTTATTCTTTTATGTAAATTTTTCGATATTATTCTATATTTCTAGTTGCTTTTATTTTTATTTGTTAGGTAATTTTATCCGTTATATATTTTCTTTGTTTCTATATCTATATACTAATTTATTTGTATTTTCAAAATTATATATATCACATTTGTAATTTAATTTTAATTTTATCTAATTTATAGTCATGATCTTATCTTTCTGATTTTTATTGTTTGTTTTTCTATTAATGTTTATATGCAATTTTAATATTATCATCTATTTATATTTTCATGAATCGTAGTATTGTTAATTTGTTAAATATTTTCTTAGTCAAATATTTTTTCTTTATTTATAATACCTTTAAGGATCATTTTTTTTTTATATCTTATTTTTACATATTCTAATATTTCATTTAAATTTTTCTATATTTTTAATTGTTTATCATATCTAATATTTCAATAGTTTCACATATTTTTTCTGTAATTATATTAATATTATCAGATATAAATTATTTATTTATTTTATGTTTCTCTAATATGTATACAGTATTTGTTTATAATTGTATAGATACGGTCCTAATCTATATGTTTTCTTATTATATATAGTAATTCTATCTTTATTTCAATATTTTAACTATTAATAAATTTTATAATTTAGTTATAATTTTGCGATTTATTTATATCTATAATAACTTTATTTATCCACTTTTTTTTTTGTATCCTTTTTTCAATTTTATTTTAAATGTGTTATATATTTTTGATTCTAATATTATCCGTTTGTTTTAGTATCTGTTTTTAAGGTAAGAATAATAAGCTTTTTTTATACTTGTCTCAATAAAATAATTATTAACATCCGTAGTCTTAATGTCTAATTTATTTTCATTCGTCGAAACTAAATATATAAATATTATGACGTTCAAATTTAAATTAATTTATACAGATCATTTTTATATATTAAAATTCGTTTCTCCTCTTAATCTTTTCCCTATATATTAATTTAAGTTTTCAATTTAATTCTACATTACTTCTATTTCCCCCTAATTATTTAATTCCTATTTTCTTTTATTACATTTCTTATTCGAATTTTATTATTAATATTTTTTTATATTCTTTATTTCTATATCTGTTATTTATATTTTTCCATTAACGTTATAATTTTATTTTAATCTTTTATTTTCTTTTTTATTAATAAAATTTCGTCCTTATTCCTTTAATATATATTTTCCTTATTTTCTTATTAAATATTATCTATTCTATTTTTGTCTTTAATTAATTTTATTTTTGTTATTATCAATCAAATATATTATCAGATATAGCATTTCGTACGGTTATCAATATTTTTAAATCCAATTATATTACTTACTTTTCCTAACTAAGTATTATTTCTTTTATAATAAATTCTTTATTGATTTATTATTTATTCTTATCTAGTTAAATTTAAATTTTAATATTTATTATTTATTTTTTAAATTGATCTCTCATTCCTTCTTAGTTAAATTTATAATCTTCATAATTAGTAAGTAATCATCAAAATTTTATCGAATAATTATTTTAAATATTTAGGATAATTTTTTATATTATATTTAACTTGGTATCTATCAATATATAATCATTATTAGAAATACATATATCTATCATTCTTTTATATCAATTTAATTATTCTTTCTTTTTTTTTTATATCTTTATTCCTTGTATTCATTCAATCTATATGATTCATTTTCCCATTTTTATCTTCTTTTCTATTTATTTATATTTTTAATTATCTATTTCAGCATTTATCTTATCATTCTAACAATTATCACATATCTTTTATTATTGTTTCATATAATATTATTATAATTTCTATTACTAAGGTTGTAAACATGTGGTCCTATTAAACTTATAGTTATTTTATAATGTTGTATTTTTCTTTTTTTTCGAAATTTCCAGATTAAAAGATAGGTTTATGTTTCATCTTGTGAATGGGAGTACTTTTGTGTTATATAGAACTTACTAATTCCTAATTTCAATTTAAAATATCATTATTTTTCTTTATATAAGGGTCTTTTTTTTCTCATATTTCTCTCCATTCAATTTATATTAAATTTTTCCTACTATCTATATCTTACTAATTCTATGTTATACTCTTCATATTTTTCAAATTTTATATATTTTTGTTTAAAATTAATTTGTTAGTTGAAGGTTTAAATGGAATATAGATATCAATTCTTAAAATTTTATCTAAAATAAATTGTTCCTCAAAGAACTGTAATTTTTTTTTATGATAATTATTATTTACATATATATTGAATTGAATTTAATAATACTCAACATGTAATCCAATTTATTTCCGTATTAATCTTTAGTCTTTTATTATTATTTTCGTTTTTTATATTTTTTATTTATCTTTTCCGATATTTAATAATAAATTTAATAATAATTAATATACGTATCAATTCTACTATATTATTTATATATATTAATATTCATATTTTAAATAGTGTAATTTAAGATTTTTAAGTATTAATATCTTATACGTAATTCATAAATTTTTTCTTTATGGTCAAAATTTATTTTATATTGTTTATATATATTTATTTTAATATTTTTTTTATCATCAATATTTTAAATTAAAATATTAGTGAATCAGTTATTCCTTTATTTATTCCTTTTTATTCTTTAAAATTTTTATGAAGTTATTAAACAAAATTGATAGATTTAATTATATTTTTTTTATATCCATTCAAGATAGTTCTAATATATAATTTTTTCAAAAGTATTTTTTTTTATATTTTATTTTTTAACAATTGTTATTTAATCGTAATATTTTCAAATTTTTCTTCCTTAATAATTTAATGTAATATTTATTGTCTTTTTGTGTAATAAATTTTTATTTATGATTTTCCATATTTTTTTATTTTTTTATTTCTTTTATATCGTCAAGCTAATCATTGTATATTGTTCTCTTTTTAAATTTGTTAAAAGTAATGTTCTTAATCCATATTTTGTTTATTTTACCTATTCCCATATATTTATATTCATTTTATTTTTTAATAATATTTTTTTTAATTCTCCCATTAATTATATTAGTGTTTAAATTTAATTTTGTGTTACTTTTCTTAAATTACATAATCAATAATCCATTTTAAATAGTCATTTTTATAAATATAATTTAGTATTTTTTTACTTTCCTTAATTTTGACCAAAAATATAACTTAAATTTCTTATTTCTCTTTTATTCCTATTTAAATAATCGCTTGTTATTTATTTTTCATTTATTTTTATTCTTTCTTCGATTTTTTTTAAACAATTTCTTATTATTTGTATTTTTGAATAATCAAATCTTTTGTCTTTTATCTGTATATAATATTTTTCTTTGTTATCCTTTCTTCTAATCATCAATTAAAATTACAATATTCATATCAAATATTGATATTTATCTATAATTGATTTTAAAAATAATATATTTATTCTTTCTCTTATTTATTAATTTCTTTTTATAAAACTGTTATATAATAATTGTATTTGTTTTTTCTATTAATTCATCTATTCTCCACTTATCTTTATTTTCTTGTTCTATAATAATTCTTTATTTTCCGTCTTAACCGGTTTTTTTTTAATCTTAATCAATTTTATGAGTATTATTATTGTAAATTATATTCTATAAATGAAGAATTTTATTTCATTGAAAATTTCTTTTCCCTTTTGAATTATACTTCAATTTATTTTTTTATTAATTTCAGTTAATTGTAATAATATATTACAAATTAATCTTTAGTTATATCGTATAGTATTTTTATTTATAATTTTATTTTTTTTTTGTATTCTTTCTAGCAATACTTGTTTTTATATTTTATTCTATTGTAATTAAATTATTAAATATTATGTCATAATCTAATAGTTGATATATATTATTGATTGTTTTTTTAATCCTTCCGAGTTTTATTTATAATAATATTATATTTATTTCTATATTTTTTAGAGGACTGTTTTTAATCTTATTATTGATTTTTACATTGATCCCAGTTATTTTTAATATATTTCTCAGTTTTTTTTATAATCATAAATATATTATTTCATTTCAACATAAATTCTAAATATTTTCTCATTATTTTTTATATAAATCGTTGGTTTCCTTGTTAAATTTTTTTTTGATTTTTATTATAATGACTTTTCTTTTTATGTATAAAAATTAAATCTAATCTTTTATTTCTCGTTCCAACTAATCACATAATATTTTTTAATTTTAAGACTTATTCATTTTATATTTCAATCTTATCCTTTGTAATATTTTTTATAGTTTTTTATTTTTATTTTATATATACCTTATACTCTGTAGTAAATTCTACATTTAGGGTAAATATCGTTTTATTTTGAGAAAACTAATTTATATTATTTTTTTATATATCTTTTTTCTTGTATATCCTGTTTATTTACAATTAATTATTTTTATTCTCATTATTATAAATTTTACATTATTTTATTTTCTATTTTATATATTCATCTTTTTTAATTCCATTATACTATTAAATTTTATTTTTCATTTTTTTTTTATTATAATTATATATATCTATTCATCTTCTTTAATTAATTTAATTTCTAAATTTATTACAAAAATAAATTCTAATTTATTTATATATAAAATCATTTTTAATTAAATAATCTTTTTTATTTTTCCTAATATTTTATTTATATATGTATTATATTTGTATTATTGTCATGTTCTTAATTACATTTTTCTAATTAAGTGTTTTGTTATTAATTATTATATGTTTGTATTTATTTTTTTCCTTGGTTTTATATAATCATTCTATTCTCTTATCTTATTTTAATATCTCCGCCTATTCCATTATTTTCATAATATTTATATTCTTTCATTATAGTATTATTTCCATTATTCCTAATTATATGGTTTATTTTCTAAATCTAAAAATTAATTCTTATTCAATATTAAAATAAATATTCTAAATATATAAAGTTTTATTTGTTCTTTAAATATTATCTTTTTTACTTCCTATCTATATACTCATTTATATTCTAATGTGAGCTTTTTCTGCTTTCTAATTATATTTATACAATTTTGATTTCGTAATAATTATCAATTCTAATATTAATAGAATATTTATAAACTTTTTCAATTCACGTATTCTTAATTATTACCGTTTGTTTTTTAATATTTCATTTTTTATTTTTAATTTGTAATTCTATAGTTTAAATTAATTATTATGATTTTGTATTTATCTGTTATTATATCCTTTTTAATTTGTTAATATCTATATCCTATAATCTTTTAATTCATTTGTTAAAATTATTGGTTAATTTTTAATTTCCGTTATTATTTCAATTACTCAAATATTTTATCTTTTTTTTCATTTCATGATATGAATATTAAATATTTTCTTTTATTTTGTGAATTGTAAATCTAAATAAATTATAATATATTTTTTTTATTATCGCATATTTTATTGCTTGTTTTTTAATATTATTTTTTTCTAATTTATATAATAATAATCACCATAAGTAGTCTTTATGTTATTTTAAATTTGTAATATATTGATTCCATTCCTTAATCTTATTATATAAAATTGTTTTTTCTTAAGATTAATATTTTTATTGTCTAATTTTAGATCATTTTGTTTTTTAAACTTATTTTAAATTTCCCATGGTATATTATATAAACAAAATAAATATTTTTTATTTATTCTCTGCAATTTATTATGTCTGTTATTTATGTTATATAAACTTTATTAAAATATAATTTTCTTTAATTTTATTATTTTTAATTTCCAATTCATTAATGTTATTTTTTCTTCATAAATATATAATTTATATTCTAGTCTATTTTCTTTTATTACTTTTCTTACCTGGTATAATTATATTTAATATTATATAATTATTCCATCATAACTTATCCTATTTTTTATTAATTTTCCATCTTATTTATTTTTAATTTAATTCCAATTTTAAATTTTATGTTTATTTATTTTTATAATTATGATTTTCCCTAAGCTCTTTGATTCCATTGTTATTATTTAATAATTTAAATTCGTTTATCTTTCATACGATAGTTTTCTTATATTTGTAATAAAATTTTAGTTATTTATCAAGATTTAATTATTTTAAAATCTTATAACTCTTGATCATTTATAAATTTCTTTTTTATTATTTTTTATCCTTTCGTACTTCAAGTAACAATATTCTTTTTTCATTATCATATTCCTAAATTTACATCAATATTATTTTATCAATATATTTCCTAATTGTTTTTATGTTCCTTTTATCCTTTTCATTTATTGTATTACTTAAATATTAATCATTATTATTTTTTTATTATAATTTTATAAGATTTTATTATTTTTATTTTTATTTATTTTTAATTTATTTATAATGTTTTGCTTTTCCTAAATTTTAATATTTTTAAAATAATAAATTAATCCCCTAATATATATTAAATCTTAAGTATATATAGACTATTGTTAAACCTATAGATACTTCTTATACTCATTAAAATTTCACTTTTTTCTATCTATCTCTTTTTTTGTTTTATTCTTTTAATATAAATATTTTTCTTTATATTTTAAAAATTTATTTTTTATCTTTTCTTTCTATTAAATGTTTAGTCTAAATTTTTTTTTTTTCTTTTAATTCTTTCGATAAAATCTTTCATAATCCTTACATTCTTCATAGTTTATATTAAATAAAAATTTACTATATTTCTATCTATTATTAATTCTTAATCCAATTTAATTAATTCTTCTATTCATTTTCTCTTTAATGATTATTAATTTAACTAGTTAAATTTGTTTATTTTATTTTAACATTGAATTACTATCTAATTACTTTAATTGATAAATCCCTTAATTATTATTATCTATTATATTACTATAATCAATTATTTTTATTAAACTTTTATATATTCCTATCAACGTATGAATTTTTTTTTTCTTTATTTTTTTCTTCCAATGTACTTCCTTTTATTAATTTTTCTTAAATTAAAATTATTTTCCATGTAATTTTTTATATTTTTAATTATATCTTATTTTTTAATTTTCTTATTTTATATTTTCTTTATTTTATTATTTCTTTTCCTTTTTCTCGTTTAAATTTATTTATATTTTTTATCTAAGTTTCAAATATTCTCATATTATTTATATTTCCTACTTTTATTCTTATATTCATCCTTATTTGTCCTCTAAAAATAGATTAATAATTTCCATTAATATTATTAAAAATTAGTTCTTTTTTTAAATATTACTAATATGATTTTTTTTTTTATTAATTTATAATTTTATTTTTATTTATTTGATTCTATCCTTATTATTTAAAATTGTTTTAATCATTTTCTTTATTATCTGTAGTTAATCATCAAAATTCATTTTTTTATATATTTTAAAATTCATTTTTAATCCTTATGATAATTTTATCGTAAATTCTTTTTAATATTAATCATATTTAAGTATATAATAATTATTTTTTCGTAAGTTTCTTACATCCATTATTCTTGTAATTAATATAATTAATTGTTCCTTGTTGTTTTAAAATAATAATTTAGTTTTAATATTTTCTGATTTTAATTTATACTTAATATTATATTTTTATTACTTAAATGTTTGTTATTAATATAATTATTTTTTTTTCATATATAAATTTTAATTTAACATATTTTATCATTTGAAATTTAACTATACAAAAAAATTTCATATTAAATATTTTGATTAATTTGAAATATTATTTATTATTTTATTTTTACTTTAATAGAAATATTTCTACAAATAAGATTTTTCTCATTCAAAATATATTTTAAATATTCGGTTATTATTAATATTTTTCAATATATATTGCAACTCTTGTAATATGGCTTTTGGGTTGGTTGTGGGGGGATGGATGTTTTGATAACAAAAAATTATAATTTCTTACCTATAAATATTTCTTATCTTTTTCTTAGTTCATGTATTTTAATTATTTTATTATTCTTCTTTATCTATTTTAATTTTTTATATTTTCCTGAGATAATTTGTCCAATATTGTTTTTTTCTAAACATTTATATTATATCATAAATTATAATATTCAATATAATTCCTTAATTAAGTAACAAGGTGGGTCTTTGAACAAAACTGGGCAGCGCCAAAGGTGAAAAACACCTATTTAAAAGTTATATTGTATAAAGAAAAGGTGGGTTTTGCACCTACAGAAATACACCTGCAGTTACTAGAAAATTTCTGTATCCTAATATAAGTACAAGGTGGGTCTTCGAACGAAAACTGGGCTGCAACAAATAAAAGTGTACCATTTCCACCTCAGGTGCGAGTGTGCTGGCCAAAAACCCGGTAAAAAAAAAAGCATTTCAAAGCATGTTTAAAGCAAGAGGCTGGGCTGGACAATATACACTCTCCTTTCAAAAGTCTCCCGCCTGTGTTCCCCCCCCCCTGGTTACAGATCCCCTTTAAAAAGTCCTGCTACTAACAAAAACCTGAAATTCCAAATCTACCTATGTTCTAATTTCCCCCAGCAAAAAGCATTTTTTTCTGAAAGAATAAAGAGAACTGTGTCCTGACTAGCTGTATTAAAGAGACCTAGCACACGTCCTACTCGAGGGAAGACACAAAAACACTGATGATGAACAGGAAACGCTGTTCTTGCAAAACGGGGTCATGTATTTTTTCCAGCCAATGACAACCATACACATCACAGCCCAACGTCGCACACCCAGCTCACCCTGCTCTATGCTCTAAGCTTTTTTCTGGCCCCCAAAAAGACAGGAAGCGCCAAAATGGCGCGAATAATAGATTATGCGCAAAATTCCACCTAAAATACGCGTGTTTTTGGAAATTTCCTCAACCAAAAACCGTGCCGTTTCCCTTTTGTCGATTATAATTTCATCCCTAGTCGTCACCCAATCAGCCCAAACCCTAAAGCAAACCCGGGCCAAATGCCCAAAACAAAAATTACAACCACCCCAAAATAATCCATTCTGAAGAGCTTTTTGATCACACAAGGGGATCAAAGGCATTTCTAAAGATCAAAGTAGTGATGACGTTACTTGACAATCGTCATGGGGGGTCGATAGTCGATTATGGGCAATTAAAAATAAGATATCCGTAGTCGATAAAAGTTTACGCCGTGCCTTTAAAGTCAAGGGGAGAGGAACAACACCTTAAAATCTTCACCCAAACGGGGAGGGAGAAGCGGAATTAACATCCAAAACAGCAAATGGCTAAGGCTACATCTTGGGCAACCCCTTTAGGTTATAAAAGCCACAAAAAAAAAACTCACAACCATTCACTACCCTGCCCCTTGCACCAAGCATGACCCTTAAACCTGCATGACCCCAAAAATTAAAAATGCCAAAAGGGCAGTATGTTTTGAACCACCATTTTACTTAAACCTGGACATTGAATACCCTGTCCGGAGCGCAGCATCAGCCCCAAACTTGATGCCCCTAGTTTAAAAAGTCCAGAAAAAGGACTTTCCCCCATTTTGGGGGGGGGGTTATGGAATAGAATCCCTGTGGGACTGAAAAAATTTGAAAGATAAAAGTGGAATAAAAATTTTGAAGGTTTTTATTAGTTATTTTTTTGGGGTAATGAATTTGTTTAAAATTTTTTTAGGGGTTTTTTTTGTTTTTTTTAATTTTTTTTTTTTTTAATTATAAAAAAAAACCCCCCCAGTTTTTAAAGGTTTTTTTTAATGTGTAATGTTTTTAATTTGCCCCACAAAAAAATTAATACAAAGCTAATCATAAAAACCTTCTTATTGAGAAACATTTCCCCCCCCTGGCTTCTGGATGATTCACCAATAAATCAATGTTTTCTTTTTCCCCTCCAAATCCTTTTTCAGTTTTTTAGAGACAGACCCCCTGGGTCAAATGATTGCACACCATATGACCCACCCCAAAAAAATTTTAAGCCAAAATTTGTGAATTTGTGTCCACCCGGGGGCCCTTTTTTGACACTACAAAACCTCACAGAAACCCCTTTTTTCAAAATCTGTTTTTTTTAGAAAAATTTGTACTCTCCGATTGCCCCAAACGGTGAGAGCCAGTGCTCCGCACCATCTGTTAACAGGGAGGTCCAGCGCCAGGGCCAGATTTTACAGTGGGGCGGTAGACCCCCAGGCTACGTCGTCACTATTAACAACGGAGGTCCGCTCCCAGGGCCAGACTTGCAGGGTCGGTGAGAGCCCAGCTACGTCTGCATCTATTAACACGCAGGTTCACTGCCAAGGCCGAAGTTACAGAGTGCGTGAGAGCCCAGGTGGCGTCCGTCATCTATTTACACGGAAAAAAGCCCTTATGACCAGCAACAAACAGTTGTGCTGAAGCAGAGTGCGGAATGTGAGAAAAACCTCAGCCTTCCCAGTACACAGTAAAGACCTGGGTACGCTTGCCCCCCGTAAGTGCAGACCTTTGAGCTCATTTGGAAATACGGGGGTTAAAACGCTCCCTGTTCCACCCAGGTGCCCTTTTTTTTGGGCATTCTTTTTTCTAATTTTCTAAACGTCTAAGGAAATTGTCTCTTTTTTTTGTTCTCTGTCCGTGCTCCTACTCCATTCCTCTGAAAAACCCAAAATCGGTCAATCTTCCTGCCCCCCTTTGTAAAAATTCCAAGGTTTTTTTTTTTTCCACTTTTTTTCTGCAATTTTTTAGTATTTAATTCTAAAAACACATTTTTAAATAGGAGGGAACCCCCCCATGCCCTTTTTTTTCCTTTTTTCATTGTTTTAAAAGGGTTTTGTCTCAATACAGGATTGCTAGCATGTTAAAGATTTTGCAAAAAAAAGTCTTTTTGCAATATGTGTCCTTAACAGTGCCCCTACCTATTCCTGTTTCGACAGCACCATCACCCTTGAGCCACTCTTGAAAATTGTAAGAACAAATTCTTTTTTAAAACCACAGTTTTTACAATAGGACCTTTTAAATCTAGCTGCATTTCACATAAAATGCCCCAAAAAAAATTTAAAAGCATGACCCTTGAGCCACTTTTGACAATTGTAAAAACAAATGTCTGTTAGAAACAAATTTTTTTTATAATAGACCTTAAATAGCTGTATGTCAACAGAAAAATCCCCCCAAAAAATTTCAAAACATGACCTTGAGCCACTTTTGACAATTGTGAAGAAAAAAAAAAGCTGTTAGAAACAAATTTTTTTTAGAAAAGGGGACCCGTATGTTGCTGCATTTCAAAGCAGCCTGCCCCAAAAATTAAAAAATGACTTCTCACCCTGTTAAAAATTGTGAGGAAAAAATCCCACTTAAAAGGCCCTTTCTTTTCCCAAAAGGGCCATGATTATAGCTGTATCTCACAGAAACATGCCCCCAAAAATTAAAAATGACTTCTCAGCCACTTTTAAAAATTGTGGGAGAAATGCCATTAGAACCACATTCTTTTCCAAAGGACCAAATTTATAGCTTTCTCACAGCAACATACCCAAAACCATTGACAATGCGAAAACTTCTAAAGATAAATGAAAAATGGAAAAACGGTGTTGTCATGAAACCTTGCTGTCTTTACAGTCTCCTCAAAAAGCAAAACCAGCAAAATGAACTGTTGGAACCGAGAATAAAAATGCAGTAAAAATATCTTTTAAAAAAAAAAACGTTTTCAAGAGGACCATTTCTGTTTAAAAGAGGAATGGAAGTAACCGGCAACTAACGGTGACCTCGGCAATTGGGGCCACAACATCATCAAGATCCATGCCTATTCACTTTATGAAAGCAAAACGATCCACATTTTCTTGGGAAAGCCGGATGCGTTTGTCTGTAATGACTCCTCCAGCTTCGAAAGGGCCGCTCAATATGACGCTGGCTGCTGGGCAAAGGGCAACACCTCTATGGCGTGGCGAGCGAGCTCGGGGGCCCTTTTGTCCCTTTTTGGTCCGAAACACATACAAAAACATCGGGGTTTTGGGCGCGAAGCGTGCACCATTTTATGGTGGGCCTGTGTGTTGGATGTGTGCCCTGCATTCATGCTTGGTGAGGTGGAAATAAAAATTTTCCAAGGTACCCATTTGGGTTCTGCCACCTTTGCCCGCTGCTGCTGCGCCGCTACGGCTACTTGGCACCACGCCCGTCACTCGCTGATGTTGTTCCCGTGAAAATTTGGGGAACTGAAGCAGACCAACCGATGTCCCATGATCAACAACAAGGGCTCTATTTTCCCGCTTTTACTCTCTATTTTGGGGAGTGGAAGGAAAGTGCTGAGTTTTTTTTTTGTACCGGGGGTCCGGAGGGGGCCCCCAGTAATTGTTGTTTATTTTGATGGCCCTTTAAGCGGGATCATGTTTGGGGGAAAAGGAGAATCCAAGCACTCATGTGAGAGATGGAGCCTTGATTTCCCCAAACCTCTGGGTCGAGGGGCACTAGCAAACTGTCTTCTCATCTTCCTCCTTCGCCTCAAATCCCCGCCAACCTCTTCCCAAAAGGGAAACGGAAAAGTTGGTGTCAGGAAACCTCCCCCCTCCTCCTCTGCTTTCCCCCGGCACAGCTTCAACAAGCCCCGACTTGCCTCAAGAGCACCCTAGAGCTGATGCCGGCCTTGCACTAGCCCTGGACCCCGAACCACGCCCAATGAAGACCGATAAAATCGAAAATGTCGGGCCTTGTGGATTCAACGGAGAGAAAGGCTCCGTGTCCGCATCTGTGTCCACTCCTCCTCCTGGCGGGATCTATGTTTCAAGTGTCCAAAGATCGTTCCAGAACTAAGATCACCACAATGCTCCCTGCTAAAGGGCATTGTCCGACTGACCCTTTTGGGGGCTTTTCAAAACTGGCAAGGATGGTGCAGAGCTCTTTCACCTGCCTCCACTCTCGGTGGGCCCCAAAACCCCAGGTCCGCACCGCTGCTTTCAGGGCCTGTGTCCTTCGTACGCGTAATGGGATTGCGCTCTCCCACAATCCGCGGGCATGTGGGGGGGGGAAATTTCCCGCGGTTTCCACGCAACAATGAACGGTTACGGGGACCGCTGACGCTGCAACACAGCCATCGGGACAAGCAGGGGGCGAACGGCGGAAGTGCGAACTCAGACTTTGAGCCCTTTCCCACAGGCATCCGACCCGGGAGCCCCTTTAGAAATTTCTGGACGACAAGGTTCATGACATGTCCCGGCAAGGGATGTTCTCCACCTACCGACTTAAGGGAATTTCGCCTTATCGCACACCACCTTGCCCGGCACAAGGTTCTTGTCACCACCCCCGCGCTCGTCTCGTTGCGGGAGCCCTCCCACTCCTACCTGTGTGTGGATGGCTCAAAAAACAGATTAATTTCAACACGGCCGGTTTCTCTGGGCACGGAGCCACCAGAGACCCTTGGGGGAAAAAGCCCCCGAACCTGCGGTTTTTTAAAGCTGCCCGAGCCGAGAGCCACCGTCACCCCCAGGAAATCCACCCCCGCTCACCCATGACGTCACAGAGATATAGCGGGGTTGGGCCCTGCTTACTAGTCCATTTGGTCGGTGGTCAATGGGCTTTTTCCGTACACAACAACGCCTTTAAATTTTAGATGACACGTGGCTGGCCAGGGAGGGACGGGTTTTTTGGCAAAGAAATCCTCTGGCATCTGGTATTGGGGGCGGCAAGGGGCCCTGACTGGCGGAACACATCTGTGTCCACCAGACGAAAGGGAACATTTCCAAGGCCAAAAACCTGGCAATGCCCACATTCAGGCTTGTGGCTTTGGGACGGGTTGGGTTAAAGTGTTTCTTCTGCTCCCAAACTGGGGGAAACAGAAGGCTGGCTGCTAGACTGGGGCCCCTGAAAGGCGTGCGGTCGTCAAACTGGCGGGAGGAAAGGGGGGAGGATGGGCCTGGGGGTGCTGGTTGGGGCCCCGGGCGACGGGGGAGGCGAAGCAGGTGATCCTTTATCAGACTCTGAGAGACATGGGCACTGAGGGAAACCCTTGGGGGGCGGAGGAGGAGGAGGCGGAGACAGAGGGTGTGACAGTGTTTGGGAACCCCCGTCGGTCTGGCCTTTTTGGGCCCAAATGTAGCATCCCTTTCACTCATGCATTCCTGCATGTGACTAGACATGTTGGTGGGGGTTAAAAACCAAGATTCTTGCCCCCTCTTATGCATTTTGGGAAAGGCGGGAATACATCGCTGGGTGAATCAGAGCTTTCTCAAAAAGGCCAGGCTTGAGGTCCTGGACCTTTTTGACCATAAGCAAGGACGGGATTTCCGCTGACCGTAGCTGTAAATCATATCAGCGACTTCGCGACCGCCCTCTCCCTCTTGAGGGGACCCGACTGACACTAACCCAAACGTCCCTCCTTGTCCAGTGATTAAGGCTCGCAAGCAAATTTTTGCTGAAAAACCCACGTTGGATCCGCATGTCGTCATCATCACATCAACACAGGGACTTCATCGTCCTGACATTCTGCATCCAGGAGGGTGCGGGCTACAAGCAAAAGAACTGAAGGCTTCCCACCCGCCGGGATTTTTGTCGATTGTCCGGGTTCCCTTTTCCCTCCTTGATGGGACATAACTGGGCGTCAGAGCAGACAAAAAATCCTCTTTGGGCCCCTTGATCTTTTAACAGCCCTTTTGACCCCCCAACCCGCATTTTTCATCAAAAAGGTCTTCAGAAAATGGGTTATCCACAGGGTGGGAAAACGGTTGACCTTTGGGCTGCCTTCCCCTTCATGTTGGGCGGATGCTGGATGCAAATGACACATTTTTGCCTGACTGGGGGGGGCAGGGGGTAAGACCGAGGATAAGGTTTTCATTAACCACTGAAGAACAGATTGGGGACGCTGTTCGTTACGAGATTCACAGGGGCCCTCCCAGCATGACAGCCCGACGGTCCTGCAACCGCCCAAACCGCTGGTTGCGTGTTGTTGCCAGCACTGGAAGGAGCACCTTCTCTCGTAGCTCTACCTCCATGTCCTACCCCCCTCTTTGCTCTCTTACAACCTGCATTTTGTGCCATGTTCAGAAAGATAAAATTTGAGAGGGTATGGAAGAGTTTTGGAACGTCTCTTATTAAAAGACGGCAAATCACAGCTATTCATAAAATCCTTAAAAAAAAAAACAAAATTGCTGTATTGAAATTTAACTGCAAGGTGGCTCTATCAACAAAGCTGGCCTGTGCCAAAGTGAAAAAAAAACATATCTGAAATGTATACTGATAATAAAAGGTATTTTGGCACCTATTAATAAACCTGTGGTGACTACAAAATTGCTGGATTAAAATTTAACTGCAAGGTGGCTCTATCAACAAAGCTGGACTGGGCAAAAGTGAAAAAACACGTATCTGAAATGTATACGGATAATAAAGGTATTTTTGGCACCTATCAATACACCTGCGGTGACTACAAAATTGCTGGATTCAAATTTAACTGCAAGGTGGCTCTATCAACAAAGCTGGACTGGGCAAAAGTGAAAAAGAACACCTATCTGAAATTTATACTGATAATAAAAGTGGAGTTTTGCACCTAACATATAGACCTGCAGTTATTAGAAAAGATCTGTATCCTAATATAAGTTCAGGCTGCCCAATATCCAAGTAATATTTCAACAGAAAATTGTTTATAATAAAGCTATTGCAATGCAATGTCTACACTAAGTCTTGGTGCACTCTCTCCAGTATTCTTTAAAGAGCTTGTACGTGTTCGTCCGCGGGCCCCCCCCCCCCCCCGCTCTCCCCCGTGACTTTACAGCGGTAGATGCACCTTGAAAATTCTCTGCCTAACTACCTAAAATCTGCAAATTTCTGATTTAACTAAGTTCTAAGGATCACAGCTAAAAGTAGATCTGTCTCTGTGAAAAAATAGAATAATTTCGCTGAGCTGTTTGCACAGAGGCAGAGCGCACGTCCTACTCCTTTGAGATACTGACACACACTGATCATGAACAGGAAGGGCTGTTCTATGTAAACGAGGTCATGTGATTTTTCCAGCCAATCGCAACCATACACATCCCAGTCATGACGTCGCACACACAGGTCACCCCGCTCTATTCTGTAAGCTGCTTTGCTGGCCACCAAAATGACAGGAAGCGCCAAAAATGGCGCAATATTAATAGATTATGCACAGATTTTAACCTAAATTATTGCGTTATCTAAAAATCCGATCAACGTAAATACCGTGCTGATTTCAACTTTGTCGATAATAATCGCTCAACACTAATCAAGAGGCCAATGAGGATGATTTTGTCTGCTCTGACGCCCAATCGCTGATACCCTCAGAGGAGGAGAAGGAAACTGGTCCGTCGGCAGAAATAACAAGTTGTCAGTGCCTGTGGCTTCAAGCCCGCAGCTTGAGTATGTAGACTGTGAGGAAGGGGAAGTCACCTGTGATGATGATGACATTGTGGATCCAACGTGGTCTTTTGAGCAGCAGATGGCGAGTGCATTATCAGTGGAGGAGGATGATGGGGTAGTGTCAGTGCGGTTCCAGCCTCAGAAAGGGAGAGGGCGGTCGCACAAGTCCGCTGACATTACTCCACCTACCATGGTCAGTGGTGGCAGCGGGAACACCTGTATTAGGTTTTCACAGTCTAAGAGGTCCAGGACCTGTGAAGCCTGGGCCTTTTTCGATCAAGCCTCAGATTCACTGACTGACGTCATATGCCAGATTTGCCGTCAACGCATCAGTAGAGGAAAGAATGAAAGTTTAAGCACCACAAGCATGAACAGGCACATGCATGGAAAGCATGAATTGCTGTGGAATAGTCGCTTGGAGAAAAAAGGCTACACAAGTCCTGGGCTTCCAACCACCATGACATCTTCTGCCTCCTCCACCACTTCCAAGCCCAAGCGGTCCTCTGCTGCCGATGTGCCTGAGCAGCATAAACAAGCACCTTCCCCAGTCCCAGATACTGTCCCACCACCAGCAACACAGCCTACACCTTCCCCTTCCACCAGTGTGACCTGCATGCTGTACAGCAGCCAGTCCGACAGCCAGCCTTCTGTGTACCAGGTGTGGGAGCCTCAGAAATAGTTAGGGCTTAGTACCCCTGATTGTCGCCATTGCCAGGCTGTGTGATTTGGAAATGTTGCCTTTCTGCCGGGTGGACACAGACAGGTTCCATCACATCATGGCCCCAGCATGCCCCCAATATCAGATGCCGAGCAGGCATTTCTTCGCCAGAAAAGCTGTCACTGCCTTTGCCCGCAGTGTTGCAGATAAGATGTCCAGCGCGGTGGCTGCATCTGTGTCCACCACAGTCCATCTCACTACAGACACATGGACTAGTAAGCCCGGTCAAGGGCGTTACATCTCACTGACTGCTCACTGGGTGAGTTTGGTGGATAACAGTGCCTCTGGGGATGGGTCCCAGCTGACACTCTTCAACACTGCTGGGATGGTGCAGAGTCCAAATCCCCAGCCTCCACAGGTAGCTCCCCCAAGGGAAAACCCAGGCCGTTTAAAATTTATTTGTCTTGGAGACGTAACACGATAAAGAGCGGGGGGGAGGGTCTGCGCACTCAGACCAACCAGGGGCGGGTGCAAAAAACCCTACCGGGCAAGGTGGTGGGGCAACAACAAGCATCTCCTTGCTGCCCTAAGATCATAATTAGCCATCCCTTGCCGGCACACGTCTTTAAACCGGGTTTGCAGAAATTTTCCAAGCGCTACCCGGTCTTGACGTTTTGCGGGGGAAGGCTCGGGGTCTTAGCTACACTTCCATCTTTTCGCACCCTGCTAGGGCACGAGGGCAAGTTCAGCGTGATTTGGCCCCCCGTAACCCAAATTATAGTGAGTGGCAACACGCAAAAATTCCACATCCCTGCCCAGCGATTGTTCAGCAGTGAAATCCCTTTTTTGGTATAAATGCACATCCACAACAGTGGGTGGGACCGGGGGGTTTACCCAAAGATAGTGGAGATAGGTGAAGGATCTTGCCCCACCCTTGGCATTTTGAAGGGGGCCACCAAAATGGCAGGGGGGGACAATCCCCTTGTCAGCATGCCCGTTGGTTATATTTTACTGAACAAACATTGGGACTCTGCGGCAGTGGGTCCCAGTAGAATGGGGGAGAGGGGACAAAAGCCTCACTCCGGAAATGAAAGGGCCCACTTTTTCACAATTGTTGGTTACTTTAGGCGGGGGGTTCTTGGTCGAGGGCGGATGCAAGACGGCAGTTAGCACAAAGACAGAGCGCATGGGGTTGCCGGGGGCTCGGGTGATCTCAGGATGGGGAAGGGGAGGGGGATGAGGGGGGCAAGTGGACACCACCTTTTCTGATTACCTTCGTGGAAAAGGTTTGGGCACAGATTACAGAGCAAAGGAAAGAGCAAAACCCCGTTAGTGCCCTTCGACCTCAAGGTTTGGGGAATCCCGGAGATTCACACATGAGTGTTTGATGCTACATTACCTAAACTGATTCAACGCAAAAAGGCAAAAAAATACACGATTACTGGGGGGGCCACCCTCCTTGACCATTTTTTGCAAGACAAAAGTGAGAAATTTTCCTTTCCACCCCGAAATAGACATAGGATGCGGATTTTGAGACACGCTCATTACTGTCACGAGTGGCCCCCGCAGCCCCTCGCCGGGGTGCGGGCGCACCGTGTTCCGCCCGGGGGGTCCCGGCGGCATGCCATTTTCCAGGCCGGGTCCCGCTCCCTCCTACCGACCCGCCCCCCGGTTCCCCTCGCCCTCCGGGCCGGCCCGGTATGCGAAAGCCCCGCCTTAGGCACGCCCCGGCCGCTCTCGGGGATTTAAGGGCCAGTAGCCCTTTTTTGGGAAAAGGGGCTGGCAGGTGCCCCTATTTAACCCCTTCCCCGTTCCCCTTTCCCGGATCTTTGTGCCGAATGCCTTTAGAAAAGCGTCTTCTGCCTCGTACCGTCTTCCTTTTTACCGAACCTTTTCGCTCTGTTTCTCGACCACGAACCTTTGCCGCCTGCCTGCCCTCTTGCCGCCCCCGATTTCACCTCTCCACGATTTTGTCCCCAAATCCTTGGCTGCCCCCCAAAGCAATCAGCCAGTGGGGCGCCCGGTATTCTCTGCGCAGAATCATCCCGCTTTGCGGGGGGCTCGGGTGAAACCCCCGGGGTTCTACTTAATTCCGCCCCCCTGGAAAGGCTTACATCTCGCTTGCGGTGGCCCAGCGGATCCCCTACCAGCACCCTTTTACAGAAGATTGGGGCCATGGTCCCGCCAAGGCCCTTTGCCCGGGGAACCAGATCTCACGGCATAGGGGCTCGCATCAAAACAATTGCCAACAACCCAAGCTGAACCATTTCCCCAGGGAGCACAGTCTGGCTAACCAACGCTGCCCTCCTCCCCTGTGGAGCGCCCCGCCAGCCCCCCGGGAAATTCTAGGCTGCTTTTTCCCACTCCCCCAAAAATTTGAAGGGGGACTCCAAATGTGCAGGGATTTATTACCCGGCCTATGCATTTTGAGTTAAGGGGCGGGTCAATTCCCCACTGAATTTCGAAGGTGGCCTTCGTGGTCATCTGCTGCCCGGGGAAGGTCTAGTTTGGGGCCCCACCCCCTCGGGGACCGGGCGACCCGGGGGACACAACCTACAGGCTTTCCTATCAAGTTCCGCAGTGCTTTAAAGGGCCCGGGCACGGGCCTCTGCAAGACCGTTCTACTAAATCCCCCGGGTGACCCCTTGGTGGGCGACTACGCGTTCGTTTTAGACCCGGGCTCAGAGCTGCCCGGAACACGCCCTCTATTTTGCCAATTCAAAGGGGGTTTTGTCCGGCGGGGTTAAGGAAAACCCTAGGCTAGAGAGACCCCCGCCCTCCCAAAAAATGATCACCTAGCCATCGGATCGGTTCGCTTCCCCGAGGGGCAAAGGAACTACGCCAGGAACGTGTCTCGCCCGGCCACGCCATTTGCCTCGTTTGGGCCCCGGTCTTCCAAAGACCTCCTCCACCTCCGCCCCCCAACCAGGGAAGAACCATGCAGGGGGACCGGGCACATCGTCCGAACAACTGTCCCGCCGTGGGCAGAGAAATTGTCCCTTTTACTGTGCCACCCCGGATCATTTTCGCAATGGTTGCCCACTTCACCCAAGGGCAGGGAAACGCCCGCACCTAGGGGTTTTGTCGGAGGGCGTCCCCAGGTGTGAACACTTCCTCTCCCCCCTTACTATGGAGGGTTTAAGGGCTGCTGGTTCCGGGCTCGTTTTTCGGTGCCCGCCTTTTAATCTGGATCCCCGGGGGGCTTTATTCACGCCACCCGGTGTCCCGTATCGCTTTCCGGGGACCCCTCTGAAAACCCTTTGGGGATATTTTCCGGAGTGGGGAGCTCCTTAGTGAGGCCATTCGGGTAGACCAAACCATTGCCCCCCGCGTGGGGGGGCCTTTTCAAGGAGGAGATCACCTTTTTAAATCTTCCCTCGGGCGTCCTCACGCCTCTTGGGTCTTCCCTGGCTGCAGCTCCCTGCCCCGACCCCGATGGGGAAACCGGGGAGGCGCACTGGGGTTTCGCTGCCCGGTCGCGCTTCAGTTCCGCGGCCAGTCCGGGCCATCCACCTACCAGTCTTTCAGGTTTCGCCCGGCTTTCCCCCTGAATACCAGGACTACGCTGATGTCTTTTCGGAGAAAAAGGGGTGAATCCTTCCTCCTCATTGCCCCCATGACTGTCCCCTTGACCTCCTTTTCCCGGGACCCCTCCCCGGGGTAGGTTTACCCGATGTCTAGACCGAGCTCAGGGCCTTTGGACTATACTGTGAGAAACCTGCTAAAGGTTTATAAGCAATCCCAACACCCGCCAGCTGGTTTTTTCTTGTACAGAAAAGAAGGTTCCTCCATCCATGCATCGATACTGGGGGCCCGAACCAGATTTCCGCGGAAAAACCGGTATCCCTTGCCCCTAATTACAGAGCTCTTTGACGCTACAGGGGGCCAAAGGTTTTCTCCAAATGGACCTGCGGGGCATACAAACCCCTCAGGATCCGTGAGGAGATGGTGGAAGACGGCGTTTAATACCCGCACGGTCACTTTTAGTACCTTAATGCCATTCGGGGTGTTGCAATGCTCCCGCGGGGCAAAAGGGGTTCGTAAATGACATTTTTCAGGGGCCGCTCTACACGTTGTCTCGTTTACCCGGGCGACTCTTGGGTTTTTTCCCCTATCCGGACCCCTCATCACAGGGCCCTGTCCTGCAACGCCTTCGCACCCGCCTGTAGCCAAATTAGAGAAATGCGTGGTTTTTCCCTCAACCCGTCTGCCTTTCCTCGGTTAAACTCCCCGACCAAGGGCCCATAAATGGATCCCACGAACTGTGGGTATCCTGCAATGGCCCCGGGCCTGTTGGACTTTGAGCCTACAAGTTTTTTGGGGTTTGCCCAAATTTCTTCGGGAGTTTTACCCATTCTTACACTGGTGGCTCCAATTGTGGGCCCCACCGGAAAAAGGCTAATCCCAAAGTTGGCCACCAGCGGCCGAAGAGCCTTCTCGGGTTTTAAGTCAGCCTTTGCTTCCGCAAAACCCATTTTTTTCACGCCCTGACCCTGAGAAGCCCTTTTTTTTGGGGTGGTTTCCTTTTGGGGGAGGCCGGAGCGCCCCTTTTCAAAAGGGGCCCAAGGGAAAACCATCACCTGCGGGGTTTTTCTCCCAAAAACCTTCTCGTCGGTGAAGGAACTATGCTATTGGGGGGCCCAGAGTTACCGCTATCAAATGGCCCCGGAGGATGGGGGCATCTCCCCGGAGGGGCTGTCATCCTTTTGAGTATAAAAAGACCACAAAAAACCTCAGTATCTCCTCGGGGCCCACGCCTCTATCCCCGGGAAGCACGGGGGTCCCCTTTTTTTTCAAATTTAAATTCCGGATTTTTCCCTTTTCGCCCAGCCGAAAGGAACATCAGGGCATGCTGTCCTCGCGCATCTGACACACTGGAGAGGAGCCCCAGCCCCCCAAAACATTAACCTCCGGGGAAAGCCTGATCCAAGCACACCGTCCTCCTTCGGCAAAACTCCTTGGGAAGACCTACGTTTGGCCGTCGGCGCAGGGGATTTGAAAATTTGGGGCATTGCTCTTTTATG
This sequence comes from Phyllomedusa bahiana, assembly GCA_025379985.1. Classification (NCBI taxonomy): domain Eukaryota; kingdom Metazoa; phylum Chordata; class Amphibia; order Anura; family Hylidae; genus Phyllomedusa; species Phyllomedusa bahiana. Next base: position 142,223 of record JAODAL010002827.1, read on the forward strand.
GCAGGGTATCCTGGGGCCCGAAGATCGTTCCAAATTTATCTCTCGGTTCTAAATGGTGGGCCCGGGCGGCTAAAGATATTTAAAAACTTCGGGACGCCTGGGTACTTGTCTCGGGAAAAAGGTACCCCCCCACAGTCCTCCGGGCTGTGCGCCCTGCCTACTCCCAGTACTCCATGGTCCCTTGTGGCGATGGATTTCATCACCCACCTCCATCCCTTTGGGGAACACCGTGATTGGGTCATTACGGAATTTTTGAAGATTCGCACTTCGTCCCACTGCCCGGGGTTTCCCTTTCCGCACCCATCTTTCCTCCCTTTTCTTTTTTCAAATTTTCCGCCGCACGGTCTGCCCCAGCACTCATTTCTGATCGGGGGGGCAGTTCGTTCCAATTCTGGCGCGCACCCTCCCGACTGCAGGTTAAGTTAATTCTCTTCGTCAACCATCCGCAATTTAACGGCCAGGAGAGAGGGTCAAACAGATTTGGGGACTACTTACTCTTTTTGTTTTGCTCGCAAGGATATTGGGCCCCAAACCCCTACCCTGGGGGAAAAAATTTTTACAGCCGTTGGGCCAGGGGGGTTCTGGGCTCTCCCTTCTTTATTGTTTATGGGCCGGCATCCCCCCTTTTCTCCCTCTGCCCTCCCCCTCCGAGGGTTCCCTCTGTAATGCCCTTTGGGCCAATTATCTGGGGATTTTTGGGGGAGACTGTCGTCCCCCCACAGCTGCTGCGCCCGTATGAACTTTTAGGGGGACAGAAAAAGGAGAGGGGGTCCAACCTTTGCTCCTGGAACAAGATCTGGCTGCCGCCCAAAAATGTCAGGTTAAAATCCCCATACAAGCGGGCCCCCCTTCCTTGGGCCCTTTGAAATCCGAGCGTATTATCCAGTGGTAAAGCTCCGACTCCCCCCCCACCATGCGGATCCAAATTCTTTTCATGTATCCCCCCTGAACCCGCGTGTTTAACCCCTTCCCTTTTCCCGAAAAGTTCCCCCCCCCCCTCCTGAACTGTAGCCCCCAAAAATATTTGCGGGCAAAAAGATCTTTGGGTATGAAGTTAGTTAGGGTAAACGGGATTTCCCGGTTGATTGGGATGGATACGGTCAGGAGGAGAGATCATGGGAGCCTGAGAAAAACATCATGGACAGCGGTCTCGTGTTGAGGTTCCTCTGAACCAGAAAGAGGAGGAGGCCTAGGGGGTGGGGGGGTTTACTGTCACTATTGGTCCCGCAGCCCCTCGCCCGGGCTGTGGTCGCACTCGTGCTGCCGCCCGTCGGGTCCCAGCAGCTACTGCCAGTTCCACGGCTCGGGTCCCGGCTCCCTCCTTACCTGACCCCGCTCCCGCATCCTCTCGTCCTCCTGGCCGGCCGTATGCGCATGCCCGCGCCTTAGGCGCGCCCGCCGGCTCTCGGGGATTTAAAGGGCCAGTTCGCCCATTATTGGTAAAGGCTGGCAGGTGACCCTATTTAACCTCCTTCCTTCCGGTTCACCTTTGCCGGATCTTTAGTGCCGTACTGCCTTTAGAGAAAGCGTCATCTGCCTCGTAGCCTGTCTTCCGTGTACCGAACCTTTACGCTCCTGTTTCTCGACCACGAACCTTTGCCGCCTGCCCTGACCTCTTGCCTGTCCCCGACTTCGCCAAAACGTCTCACATTTTGTACCAGCACGCCTTGCTGCCCCCGCAAGCAAGCACGCCAGTGGGGCGACCTGGAGTTCTCCGCCGCACAATCCACCCCCTTTTGCGGCGGGCTCTGGTGAAAACCGGGTTCTACTAGTTTCCGCCCCGGGTACGGTTACCCCCATCGCTTGCGGTGGCCCAGGGGATAAAAAACCAGCACCTTTCATTAAACCAACTCGAGACATTTTTGCATCTTTCACATTCTAAGTCACGGGGGAACAACGCAGAAAACAGGGCACATAGAAGGCAAATAGCTGCAGCAACAGCGGGCTGTGGCAGAACCCTAATGGGTACTTTGGGGAAATTTTGATTTCTACCACCCACCAAATGCCTGAAAGACAGGCACATTCAACACACAAGACCCCTTAAAACCCATGGTCCATGACTACCTACACTAAAACATTGATGTTTTTGGATTAGTCGGACCCTTCAACTTCTGGGTTCCAAACTGATGAAGGGCCCCTAGCTTCTAAAACCCCCCATAGAAGTTTTATCCTGCCCAGACCAGTGTTTCTGGGCCCTTTCAGCACAACGGCAGGTGATAAGACAAACTATCCCTCTTTCCCCTGACAAAGGATCGTTTTACATTTAAAAAAAAAATTAACCTGGATCCTGACCATTTTGTTGCCCATAGTAAACGTACACGTCTTTTTTGAAAATTTGAAAAAATACACTTTTAAAACTAAAACTACATCTCATTCATAGTTCCTGTGCCTGCTGCTTCTAAAAATTTGGGTAATTTTATTGCTCCCAAACCAGCTAATTTAAAAGTCTTATGACTGAATTTATTTTAAATTTAAATACCCCTGTATGACCTTGATGTGCACTGCATACATTTTTAAATTCCTTCTTCTTATAGCCCCCCCAAATCTTTTTTTTTTTAAAAGGGTCCGCCACCTGAAATATAAACAAAATTTGAAACAAAATTTCCAGTTATCCTGAATAGAGATGGGCGAATTGGGATTCTAACGAAGTGGAATTTTTTTTTAGAATTTCAGGAAAACTTGGGTTCGGAACGAATGGGAACTTTGGGGTACTTGGGGTTTGAACGAATTTCCCTTTTGTTGAAAAAATGGCTCCCGAGCACAGGGCCGCACAGGGGGAAAAGGGAAATCGGGGAGGAAAAAGGGGCATAGCCTGCAGGACAGTGCAGATTTTTAACCCAATCAGAGACCGGGGGGGAATTCCCTGTGACGTCACCGCCAAAAATAAGCCCCCGGGCGCGCCCGCCGGAGCTCACTTCCTCTCACTGTTCTCATCAGGGAAGGTGCTGCCGCGGGGGGATGGGTCTTACTGAAGAATTAAAATTTTATACAGCGTTTTTTGGGGGGGGTTTTCCACTTTTCTCAGAGACATTCTTTTAATTGTTCTTTTTCAAATTTTTTGGGGTATTGGATCGGGAAATCCAGTGGGTCCACTGCAGGCTTCTTTTTAAAAATTCCAAAATTTAATTCCAATTGGGATCAAAAGCCATTTCCTTTTTGTATTCTTTTAAAAAGAAAACAGCTTTTTTTTACAATACAAATCCCAAACTTAAATTTTTGGCGCTAAATTTCCCAAATTGCGAAATTTTAAAACACCCCGGGGGTTAAATTAAGCGTTTTTTGCTGGTGTGCTAAACCCCTAAAAAACCGCCCCTTTTTCACCCCAAAAAATATATAAATTTTTTTTTTCCTGAAGCCTAATTCAAAAGCAAAGGTTAATTACAACTGTATCTCTTGTTGTGTGGCTAAAAACACGAAATTTGTAACACCTACAAAGCTACAATTTTGTGGGGCCCCAATTTTTTGGGCGCAATTTTACATCCGGGGGTTAATTAAGCTTTTTTTTTGGGCTGGTGTCCCTGACCCCCAAAAAAAATAATTCAAAAAAAAAAAAAAAAAAAATAAAAAAGCCGAAAAAAAAACCCGGGGGTCTTTTTTCCAAACACCAAAAAAAATTTTAAAAAAAATAAAATTTTTCCTGTACCTAATTCACAAGGAAAAAAGGGTTTTTTTTAAAAAAAATTTAAAAACCCCCTTGTTTTTCCCTTTTTTTGGGTTTGGGTTTTGGGGGGGGTTGGGAAAAAACCCAAACCCCAATTTTTTTGTAAAAAAAAAAATTTCCGTTTTTTTTAAAACAAAGCCTTCCCCAAAAAAGTTTGTCCCGGCTCAATTTTTTGGAAAAATTTTAAACCATCCAGGGGTTAATTAAGGGCTTGTTTTGCTGGTGGGGCTGACAAAAATAAACCGTTTTTTTCAATCCAAAAAATATAAAAATTTTTTCCCCTGTAGCCTAATTCAAAAGGGAAAAGGTTAATTACAACTGAAATCACCTTGTTGTGGGGCGTAGAAAACACGCAATTTGTAACACGCTACAAAGCTAAATTTGTGGGGCTCAATTCTTTGGGGGAATTTACATCCAGGGGTTAATTAAGCGTTGTTTTGCTGGGGGTCCCCCGACAAAAAATAAACCCCCGTCCTTTTTTCAACGCCAAAAAAATAAAATTAAATTTTATTTTTCCTTTTTGGGTTTAAAGGGCCTTTTTTTTAAAAATTCCCCCCAAAATTTTTTGTCCCGAAGGTTAATTAAGCCGTTTGTGCTTTTACTTTTAAAGTAAAACACACATTGTTTTTAAAATCGAAAACATAAAAATTTAAATTTTTTCCGGGCCCATTTGGGGACGCAATTTATACCCAAAAGGGTTACCCAAGCTTGTTACTGGGTTCTTTTTGGGAGTCAAAAACGGGTTTGAATTTTTTATCATCATAAAACATTTTGTCTGTAAAATTTTAGAACAAACATATGCAGACAGAAGGTGGCGGGCTCTGCACCTGCGAGTGGCGGGGGCACAAAAATTCCGGGAACAGCCCGGGTCGAAGCACAGAAAGGGGACGTCGCGGGCAGGGGTAAACTGGGTGAGGGCCAAAACCCCTGCCGCTGTCATCTAGGGGCCCCTTTGGGTTTTCAGCAACCCGGGGTTATCTTAAAGGGTTTTGACTAGGTCCTCCTCTTCCCCCCAGATGACATCTGACAACCCCAGCCAAGAGCCCGGGGGGGAACCCAAACAAAAAAAAAAATTATTTTCCATGGCCCGGAGGGGGTCAGGGGCCCCCAAAAATCTGCCCCTCACCCGCCTCTGCCCCATCCTTCCCTCACCAGAGATCAACTATGGGGTCTGGCTCAGCGCCCCATATAGCGGGGAAAGAAAAAATTTGAGGAGGGCGTCAGCAGCTATTTGGGCCCAGCGAAAAAAAAGGGGGCCAAAAATGCCTGCTTCTTGAAGTGGGGGCGGCAAGTATAGATTTGGAGATGGCATGGGAGGTCATGTTGTGAGAGGTCACCTCGGCATCCCAAAAGGCCGTTGTGGGGCCCAAGAAATGACGATGAAAAACACAAATAATGATAAAGTACCGCCCCGCATTTGGGGGACCCGGGTGAAAAAAGGGGCTTCATATCTAAAGGAGAAAGAGGGGGTCACTTGCGCGTCAGCACGGCGCGGGCCACAAGTGGGTCTTGGGGCCGTGACCCACAGGATAGAAAAGCGGGTTTTAGGTCGGGACCAAGCGGCCAGGGGAAAAAAAACCCGCTTCGCGGGTTCCAAGAAAATACAGCACGGGGCTCAGCGGGGCAGCGGCGGCGGGTAGTCACCCCATGCAAAGGTTTTGGGGCGGTAAAACCCAATACTGGGCGGTTTTGGCAGTTCTTTGAAAACACTGGAGACCCCGAATAGGGGTTTATATGTAAAAAACTGGGGGGCAGAAAGGGGGAAGCGTGGCCGGGGAAAATAAGGGTTGGCACCACGGCCCTCTTCAACACATGCAGGCGGAAAAACCATCCGGGTGGCCTGGGAGAAACGTGGCCCCAATGTGGGGGCAGAAAACAATTTTTTTGTGCCGACCCCAAATGGAGATTTCCCAAAGCCGAATTTTTTTTTCCAAAAAGGGGCAGTACCCACTTCATAAATATGTAGAACAAAAGGTGGGCCCAGTCCTTGAGCTTATTGGTTTTTTTTCCCAAAGGGTGCAGGGAAAGCGCGGACGCCTGGACTGAAACTAGGGCCCAGGGCCATTAATGTTTTTTTTAAGGTCCCACGGGTAATTTTGGCTTCCGCCCGGGCCACCAACAATTTGGACAGGAAAACGCCGTTTTCTCCCCCAACGTTGCAAACTGCTGAAACCTGGGGCCAATGCCCCCCCCTCCTCCCCTTTCCCCACACCACCATCTCAGCCTCCACAAGTACTGCTCCACCCATCCCAAACATGTGTAGGGCACAGCGGTGTCCGCTTTCACACCTACCCTTCCCTTCGCAACGAAGTCACAAAAGGGGAGGAACTGCTCCGGTCATGAGCAAAAAATCGATGTGTGGCTTTCCCCCGCCCAACTGCAAATCAACCAGGGTTGAGGACAATGGGAGGGAAAAATGGTGTCCCCCGGCTGAAACCGAGGGGGGATGGTCCATTGCCCTGAAACGCACGTTTTCCCAATCGGGTTGTAAAAAGGGGGTTCCTGAAGTCTTCCACCGATCTTCAAAACATTCTGAAAAGGGCCCAGGAAACTGTGCAGGGGCTTTTTAAATCCTTTTCGTAAAAACCCAGGAACACCCCCTCGAGTTTGAAAAGGGGCAGAAGGGCCCTCCCCCAACACACTCTGATATGCATGTTTCCACCCCCCCCCGGGAAAATTCCGCCTGCACATTTTTGGACCAAATGAAGAAAAAAAAAAAATTAACGTTTTTTTGATGATCCGGGCAGACAAAGTACCCCCTGGTAACTTTGATGTCACCCAAATTGGAAAGGCTAAATGCTTGACCCCGCCTTTTTTTGTTGGGGCCCCATTCGAGGAGGCAAACTTTATTTGCAGCCCGCCGGGAATTTTACGGGAAAAATAACTCATTCCCCGCTTAAAGTCCGGAAACAGATGCTAAAAAATCTGTCTGGGCAGGGGACTGGAGACGGGGCCCAACTACATCTCTTTGGCCAAATGATCCCTGGGGACTAAAAATGGAGGAGGAGGAGGGGACATTGGAGCAAAAGCATTGTCGGGTTTAAATTTGAGGGGATTTTTCCCCAGGTGACAAAAAGGGGAGAAGCAGGAGCAGCTGGAGGGGGTGGATGGAGATTAAAAAAAAAAAAAAAAAAAAAAGAAAAAAATGGGGCCCAGATGACCCCCCAAGGGCACCATGGAAAGTATCCCAGGGGGAAATGGGGGCCCAGGGAGCCCCTCGGAGTCACTTGTGCAAAAGGCCCCAGCATGCTTATTTGCCTGGCAAAGTGCAGCCGAATAGTCAGCACCCGGGCAGAGGGATTTATTTTTTTGGGTCTCCACCCTATTTGGGCCCTCGCCCCAAAAACCGGGTCCAAAATGGGAGCCTTTTTCCCAGCATTGAAGGGGAAAACAAAATTAAATACTATGGGAAATTCCCCCCCAAACAGTTTTTCCGCTGGCTATGGGGCGGCATCGTCCCTCCTCTGACAGGTCTGACCGGGGGGGTTTCCCACGCTCACTACTAATGCCCCCCGGGTTTCTGGGGGGAAGGGTGGGGGGGTAAGGGGCAAATACCACTCCATCATTTGAACCCAATCTGGAGTCCCCTGATGAGCACTTCCTTCACCCCCTATGAAGGGGGGGAGGGCGGGCCCGCAGCAGCAGCAGCGCATACCTGGGAGCAGTCCCTGAAAACCCAAAAGGTTGTGGGCCCACTTTGGGCAGCACTCTTCCACCTCATTAGAAAAAACCGCTGGACCCACGGGCAAACCCAAAAATGGATTTTGGCCACCCAAATTTCCGGGGTTTGCAGTGGAGAAGGCGTCCTCCCGGGCCCTAAATTGGCATAAAAGGGTGGTTTAGTGCGGCGGGGGCCAAAAGTTACCCCAAGGAAACCCGCTTGTCCACGGGGAAAAGTGGAACGGGCTGACCCTTTTTCAAGATGAAATTTAGGCGTGGAACCCAAGGAATTTTCCCCAAAACCAAGCCTTTGGGGTCAGCTGGGTTCAAACAACCCGCCCAGCCACTATTCTTGTGCCCCCACCCCGCCTGATGCCACACATCTGCCCGCCCAAGTTTTTTTCCATCGCCTACCACCATCTTTACCAGGGGCGGGTATTTTCCACCACCTCAACACTCGTCATTGTGCCACTCTATGACCTCAAGCCTGCTTCTGGGTGTTGCCTTGAAAATCCACACTGTTTTTCATTGTGGGCCCCTGTCTGACCCCATGCTGGGTTTCTGTGGCTGCGGCCCAAAGGGCCTCCCACTTGGGGTCCCCTTGTGGGCCCCTGCCTGACCTCCCTGCTGCTTTCCCCGGGGGCCCCCCCTCTGATCATTGTGCCACCTGTGGCTTCCTCCTGTTTTGCCCCCTCCAAATGAAATTGTTTCCACCCCAACCTGCCTCATTTCCTGCCCCCCCTGTGAACCCCCCTGCCATTTTCACCTCCACACTGTGTATTGTGCCACCCTTGGGCCTTTTACTTTTTGGGGTCCTTTTTGGCCCGTTTACCCTCCCGCCTCCTCCCCCTTTAGTGCCCCCTTTTGTGGCCTTTCCCGTTTTGCCCCTCCAGAATGGGCATTTTCCACTGCCTGATCTCATGCTTCTTTCGCCTTTAACCCCCACACTGTGTGATTTTCCACTCTGGGGGCCTAATACTGTTTTCCGGGCCCCCAGAAGTCATTGTGCTACTGCCTATTCATACTGGGTGCCCGCCGTGACCTCCACACTGTGTAAATTTTGGCCCCCCTCTGTGGCCCAAACTTTTTTGGGCCCCTCCAGAATGTCATTGGTGCCACTGCCTGGGTCCCCATACTGCTGCCGCCGTGACCTCCCCCCTTTTGTGATTTTGCCACTCTGTTTGGGCCCAATACTGTTTTGGCCCCCTCCCCGAATGTCATTGTTTCCACTGCCTGATCTCATGCTGCTGCTGTCCCTGACCTCCACATGATCATTTTGCCCTCTGGGGCCTTTAAAACTGTTTTTTTCCGCCTCAGAATTCATTGGGCCACTGCCCGAAAAATCATGCTGCTTTCTGTCGTGACCCCTCCACACGTATCAGTGTCACTCTGTTGGGCCTTTAAAAATGTTTTTTCCGCCCCAGAAAAGTCCCTTTTGCCAAACCCCCCCCCCGCCTGGGCCTCAAAACCGCTGCCGCCGGACTCCCCCTCTCAAGGGGTTTTTGCCACTCTGGGGCTTCCTCCCGTTTTGCCCCCTCCAGAATGTCATTGTGGGCCCCTGCCCGACCTCATGTGCTGTGGCTCCGCCCTCACCTCCAAAACTCTGCACTAAAGTTGCCCCCTGAGGGTCTCAGCTTTTTTTTTCCCGCTTTCACGGCAAGATTTTTCAGGAACATTCCCCCTTCGTTTTTTGGTCAGTTTTGCCCCCTTAAGTGCCCAAGGGGAAATTTTTTTAGTGAAGCGATTCAAAAAACGGCGGCAAATATCTGCTGTCCCTACTAAAACACAACATTTTTAGAAAAAAACCCAAACCCCCCTCCCCCCTGCATAAATTTTAAACATGGCACAAACGTTTTTACAGCAACCCCGCAGGGCCCGTCGGGCCCGGAAATGCTGCTTTTTTAACCCCGGGGGGGGGGGGGGCGTTGGCCGAAGTAATTTTGGGAAGAAACGAATTTGTCGGGAAAAATTTGGCGAAGTGACCGAAACGAAAATTTTTTTGAAATTTGCCCCCTCTCTAATTTCCCGAAAACCCAATTGGTTTCCATTGGGGGCAAGTTTTCGCGCCACCAGAAAAACTGCCGCCTAAGCTTGGCCGAAACCCCGTAACCCCCCCCCAAAGGCGGTCCCAATTTTGGGCCCCTTGCTCCCTTCTTTTCCCTCCCCTTAAAGGTACTTTTTGGCCCCTAAACAATCCGCTGCACCTCTTTTTTGCTAAAGCCCCGCTTTCCAAACTGTCCCCCATCTTTTCAGTTTGCCATTGAAAGGAATAATTTTTTTTGACTCTCATTTTTTTTTTTTTTTCACCCCCCTTAGAGCCAAATTTTCCCTTTACAAGTTTTTTCCACTATCCAGTTTAAATCTTTTGGATTGGGAATTTCAGCTTCCCCTCCCCCTGTATAGGTTCCTCATTGGGATTTTCTTCCGCCCCCCCCCCGCCCCCCCCCCCCCCCCCCCCCGCCCCCCCCCCCCCCCCCCCCCCCCCAAATGGTAAATGCCGCCCAATCTATTTTTAACCGGGAAACCTTTCTGTTCCCCATTGCCTAATTTTTGTCCCAAACCCGAACCTCCATGTTCCCCATTGCAGGTTTTCGCTTTTTACCAATGGAAAATTGGGCCCTCTAATCTAACGAACCGGGAAACTTGCTGTTCCCCCTTGCCTAATCTTTTTAACCCGAACCCCGGTTCCCCCAAATTTGGGAAAAGTTTTTCACTGCCACCAATGGTACGCCGTTAAACTAGCAAACCGAATCTTGCTGTTCCCCATTGCCTAATCTTGTCTAACCAAAACCTCCTTGTTCCCCATTGGCATGTTCTCGCTGCCACCATTGGAAATGCCGTCTAATCAAATCCCCCCCCGCCAACCTTTCCCATACTACGCCCCTTTCTTGCAAGCTGTCCCCCATCTTTTTAGTTTGCCATTGAAAGGAAAAGAAAAAAAAATTTTTTTTTTTAAAACCCCTCAGTTTTTTTCTGTCACTCTTAACCAAATGTTCTTCACTAAAATTTTTCCACGTATTTCCCGTTTTCTCCCTTTTTGGATGGGAATTTTTAGCTTCCCTCACCTGTATAGGTATAAAAATTAACCCGCACATCTTCTCCCATTGTCTTTAATGGGGTTCAAGTTCGAGTCGAACCTCGAATGAAACACCACTACTGTTTGAAGATTGACTCGAATACCAACATTTTACTGTTCCCTCATCTCTAACCTTAACCTGTCATTGCTGTTAACATAAATTACTTTCAGTAAAGAAGTGCTTTGTGTAAAGTTCACAAGTGTCTGGCGGGGTTTTTAATTGGGAGCCCCCCAAGGGCCCCATTAACACCAACATTTCCCAATAAGGGGGTGCCCCCAGAAATCGTTAACCGTCTCCATCCATTTCAAACCCCCTTTTGACAATTGGGGGGTGGGCAAGGGGGAAAATATTTAAAGGGGTGCAGCACTCCAGTCATTGTGATATTAACACGGTTTATGAAACTACAAGTACCAGCTTGCCTCTCCACAACATCCAGCACCTTCCCCTGTGGCTCATGGCATATAGCCCCAATTAGGTAGGTATATAGGCTCCTGTTAGGTAAGTAGTTATATAGCTTCCCCTCCCCCATCAGGTAGGTAGGTATACAGCCAGGGGCGTTGCTAGGGTCCTAAAACATCTTGGGCCCGGATCCTTACATTTTGCTCCCGACCCCCGAGATAAACTCCTCTGGTTGGCCATAGGCCCCCCAGTCGACACAGAGTAAAATTTTATAATGGGAAAATCCCAAAGGACAAATTTGGGTTTTCAAAAGTGCTCAACAAAGTTTATAGTGTAATGCCCCTTTTAAAAACAGCCAAACAGTTTTCCAAATAAAAACACCTATACATGTAGCAAAAATACTATACAAATTACCGTCACACTGTTACTAAAATAAAATCCTGCAATACTAAGACCAAATAATATTACTACTTAAGGACTAAATATCATGACCACATGCAACCACCACATATGACTATCAGTTGTACACAGGCTCTGCAGATGTATAAGTGATTACACTGCAGTTACATCCAGTGACTCACAGGAGATGTCATCTCTAATGAGTCATTCACTTTCCTTTTTCTTCTCCATCCAGCCCAGACCGCCATAATGCCTTCTCCTGGCCACAACTGGTCTCCGTAGAACTTACCACACAAACAATTTAATATACTCACTTTTCCAGCACCTACATGAACACCTACCTATTGGGAGGGGTTTATATACCTCCCTACCTAATGGGGGCCTATATAGGAAAACATGGTGACACAATAGGAAAGCTGGGTGCCTGCTATGGGAGATAGGGAGTCACCCATTGTTTCTATATAGACCCCCATTAGGTAGGGAGGTATATAGATACCCCTCAGTAAGTACCCTGTTTCCCTGAAAATAAGGGTCTTATATTAAATTTTGCTCCTAAAGACGCGCTAGGTCTTATTTTCAGGGGATGTCTTATTTTTCCATGAATACATTTTTCATGTAAAAAAATCTTATTTGGCAGCATCTCGGCCCAAGCTTTAGTCCCATCATATTTGTAGGAAGAGTCTGGTGGTGCCTGTGCGAGCGACTGCAGTGTATAGCGATCAACACCGCTAAAGAAGTGTGGGAAAGCCCGGCTGTGACTGGAAGAGCCGACCCGGGCAAAGCGTCACATCAGATTAATGCTTGTATGTAACACTGGGAAGGAATTTTTCATTACATACATAGATCCCTGTGCACGCACATCAGTCATTTCTCTATGCAGGAAAGAAAATCCACTCTCGCGCAGTGCAGCCAGGGGACATCCATGTCCAGAAGAGACAGAATGGAAACAGAAAACCGGGGAGAAGTGGCGCTGAAACTAGAGGGAGGTTTTCATTCTGTCGCTTCTGAACAGGGATGTCCCCCCTGCGGCACGGGGCGAGGGGAGATTCTTTTCCTGCATAGATAAATTACTCTGATGCACGTGCACAGGGATCTATATGTGTATATAAAAAACTTCCCCCCACTGGTGTTACTTACATGTACTAATCTCATTGGTCTATAGGTGTAGAATCTACATGCTGGGACTTGTAGTTCCTTATCAGCTGACTGAGGCAGCTAATATAGAACCACAAGTCCCAGCACTCTACACTAGTGTGTGTGTGTGAATATTTATATATTAAAGTTTAGAGTCACAAACCATAGGATATAGATATATATTGCTAAGCTTGGAAAAAAATTGCAGTAGGTCTTATTTTCGGGGATGTCTTATTTTCAGAAAACACGGTAGGTATATAGATCTCCACAGTAGCTAGGTATATAGGCCCATGGTTGTTAGGTTTATAGGTCCCATTAGTAGGTAGCTAGGTATTCAGGTACCCTTGGTAGTTAATCAGATAGGACCCCTCAGTAGGTAGACAGGTATATATTCCCCCACATTAGGGAGATAGGTATATAGTTCCGCTCAGTAGGTAGGTATATAGCCACCCCCCCCCCCCAAAAAAAAAAGTAGGCAGGTAGGTGTATAGGCTAGCATAGTAAGTAGGTAGATGATTAAGTTCCCCATTAGGTAAGGAGGTCTATAGGGCCCCCTGTAGATAGGCAGGAAGGTATATAGGCAGGAGATAGGAAGGTATATAGGTCTCCCCAGTAGGTAGGCAAGTAGGTCCTCTCGGTAGGTAAGTATATAGGTCGCCCCAGTAGCTAGGTAGGTATATAGATCCCATAGTAGGTTAGTAGGTGTATAGGGTCCCCCAATAGATTGGTAGGTATATAGGATCCCCCAGTAGGTTGGTAGGTATATAGGTCCTCCCAGTAGGTTGGTAGATATATTGGTCCTCTAAGTAGGTTGGTTGATAGGTTGGTCAAAAAGTGATCCAGGAAACTATAGGCCGGTAAGCTTAACCTCTGTTGTAGGTAAAATGTTTGAAGGTTTTCTCAGAGATGCTATCCTGGAGTATCTCACTAAAAATAAATGTATAACGCCGTTCCAGCATGGGTTCATGAAGGATCGGTCCTGTCAGACTAATCTCATCAGCTTCTATGAGGAAGTCAGTGCTAGACTGGATCGGGGTGAGGCACTGGATGTCATATATCTAGATTTTTTCTAAAGCATTTGATACTGTTCCACATAAAAGGTTGGTAAATAAAATGAGAATGCTTGGACTGGGGGAAAATGTGTGCAAGTGGGTAAGTAACTGGCTCACTGATAGAAAACAAAGGGTAGTAATTAACGGTACATACTCAGACTGGATCGCTGTTACTAGTGGGGTACCACAAGGGTCAGTATTGGGCCCTATCCTTTTTAACATTTTCATTAATGATCTTACACAGGGAATACACAGTAGAATATCGATCTTTGCAGACGATACTAAGCTCTGTAAAGTAATCAACACAATAGAGGATAATATGTTATTACAAAGGGATCTGGATAAGTTGGAGGCCTGGGCAGGGAAATGGCAGATGAGGTTTAACACTGATAAATGCAAGGTTATGCACATGGGAAGAGAAATCCATTACATGAAATTTCATGTTAAATGGAAAACACTGGTTTAAAAATGACATGGAGAAGGACTTGGGAATCCTGGTGGACAGTAAACTTAATTGTAGCAGCCCAGTGTCAGGCAGCAGCAGCCAAAGCAAATAGGATCATGGGTGCATTAGAAGGGGCATAGAGGCACATGATGAGAACATTATTCTCCCACTATACAAGTCACTGGTTAGACCACACATGGAATATTGTGTACAGTTTTGGGCACCAGTGCACAGGAAAGATATTGTAGAGCTTGAATAGGTAACAAAGGGGTCAACAAAAATAATAAAAGGACTGGGTGGACTACAGTACCCAGAAAGATTGGCAAGATTGGGTTATTTAGTTTAGAAAAAAGAAGGCTTCGGGGACAAAATAAATATGTTTAAAATACATCAAGGTCAATATAAGATCTCTCCCAAGATTTATTTATATACAGGACTGTATTAAGAACAATGGGGCATCCTGTACGCCTTGAGGAACGAAAGTTTATACATAAACATAGAAAGGGATTCTTTACTGTAAGAGCAGTGAGACTATGGAATTCTCTGCAAGGGATTTGTCATGGTGATTTCAATAACCGAGTTCAAAAAGGGTTTGGGATGCATTTCGGGGAGCGTAATAATATAACAAGTTAAAAGCGTCTAGGATTCAGGAGAGGGTCATTGATCCAGGGATTTTTCTGATTGCCAGATGTGAGTCGGAAAGGGAAATTTTTTTCCCTTAAAAAAGGGAAACAATTGGCTTCTACCCCCATTGGGGTTTTTTCCCTTCCTCTGGATCAACACCTTAGCACAACAGGCTGAACTAGATGGACGACTTGTCTTTTATTAGCCTTACAAACTATGAAACTATGATATAGAGGTCTCCCTGTATGTAGGTAGATATATAGGAACCCAAATAGGTTGGTAGATATACAGGACCCCCGCCCCCCCCAGATGGTTGGTAGGTATGTAGGTCCCCTAGTAGGTTGGTAGGTATATTGGTCCCCCAGTAAGTTGGTAGGTTTATAGATCTCCATAGTAGGTTGGTAGGTATATAGGCCCTGATTAAAATAAAAATATTAAATAATAACATTCACCTCTCTGTTTTTTCCCTGTAGAACAACTTGCAAAATCCTGTGCCTCGCACAAGTGGTGTGATGTCATCATGCTGCTTGTGTAGTTACACTACTACAGGCGCAAGCGGCGTGATGACATTTCTACATCATGCTGTCTGTGCTATATACAACAACACATCAGCAGCATTCTGCAAACTCTAAGAGACAGTCAAGGTGAACATATGAACTATTTTAAAATGCATTTCTCTAACTTTTGGATACATAAAAATTTGAGGTTCTTAGCGCACATTTTTATTCAAAACTACGAAGGCCCATCCAAAATGACAAGGTGACCTCAGTTCAGATAGGAATCTACACTAACATCTCACCTCGCTTGGTGCCCTCTCAGGCCTGCTTACTTTCAGGAAATGAAGGCCCTAGCGACATTCTGCTTTGATTAAGGACAGTCTGTGTGGATGGACAAAGTGCACGACCAAAATGGAGGCTAGTCACTCCCCCATGCAAAAAGTCCAAAAATAAAAATTGATCAGCTGATTCAAAACAAATTTTTTCTTTATGAGCTGTGGAAAAAACAGAAAAAAGTGCAAAAGCACACCCATAGTGCAGCAATTTTAAGTAAATTAAGCTGATAGCATAAGAAAGTGTAGTGTCCGCTCACCTGGCAGAGTTGTGCCTCCGGTGTCACAACATACCATAGCACGTAAAAAAATATATCCTCTAGGCTGGGTATCCGTCTGGTTTTCCAGGAATCGAGTAATCCAAATGCCTGGAATTCTGTTCCTTCCAACGTTGGTGAAACGTATTCTTCTGATAGCAATATCTCTGCTGCCGGATTATGCCACCTGTTCTGCATGGTCGGTCTCTAACACAGGGATCCCACCGAGTAACAAAAAACAAAAAAAAAAAAAAAAAAAAATATTTAAAAAACAAAAAAAAAAAAATAAAAATATATAAAAATATAAATATATATATATATATATATATACTCTCTCAAAGAGAAGACGTATATTATACAAAAGTATGGTGGCATAGCTATATGATAAAAAGAATAAATAAACAAGTACCGTATATACTCGAGTATAAGCCGACCCGAGTATAAGCCGAGGCACCTACTTTTGCCACAAAAATCGGGAAAGCTTATTGACTCAGTATAAGCCTAGGGTGGAAAATGCAGCGGCTACTGTGTGAATTTTAAAAGTAAAAATAGATACCAATAAATTACATAGGCAGTTTAATGTCTCCCATAGGCAGATATAGGCGGGTATAGGCAGGTTTAATGTCCCCCATAGGCAGTACTAGGCAGGTATAGGCAGTTTAATGTCCCCCATAGGCAGATATAGGCAGGTATAGGCAGTTTAATGCCCCCCAATAGGCAGATATAGGCAGGTATAAGGCAGTTTAATGTCCCCCATAGGCAGTTTATAGCTGGTATAGGTAGTTTCATGTCCCCATAGGAAATATAATTTCAAAAGAAGAAATGCAGCTCACCTGCCGCGCTTGTACTAGCTTCTTTGCCAAGGATCCAGGTGTAGCAGTTAACTCCTGTGGACTCACCGCCGGCCTAGCGGTAACACTGAACACAAAGCGGATATCCGGGCGTTGATCCCATGCAGGACCGGCGCCACCAAATACTCCCGAGTCCGGTTCCGGTAAAAACAACTACGTTTATTGCAGGAAATTTTAAAACAGCACCTGGCAACAACACTCGTGCACACAGGTGATGAAACAACAAACGCTTTCGGGAAAATCTGCCTTGTTCACTGTTATAGCATCCTGTTTCTCACCTATCTTATAAAACCACATTAAAACTAATCACCTTAGATTTTTCAAGCACATGACCCTTAGGTACTTGTGATGGTAATGAGCTCTAATTTAACCCTTTGCTAGGAGCAGATAGAACATACAACGCTTCCTCACAGATATATGCTATGGGCATTTTCATTATTAATGTATTATAATGGTGGTGATGCAAAAATGTATTAAAGTTTGAAAAACTTATATGTTTAAAATACTGCCCATACCTTAATAAAAATATAACATATCTGTGGGGTTTTGTTAAGACCTTCTGGCCCCCCTAGTACCTAGTCTCATTATCCACTGTACCTTTTTCTTCTGATTGCTTTAGCCCAGTTCCTCCTTGTATAGGGACGTGGCACTATTTATATGGCATTAAACCTAAATCCTGATAAAATCGGCTTTAGGCAGTCTGGGAAATCTTACCGCCCCAAACATCTGCCCCTGATTTTACTTTATACTGGAAATATGTTCCATAATGCGAACCTTTAATTCCTGATTTTTGCTCCCCACAAACTTTTTTCACATATTGTGCATTCTATAATGTATATTAGGTGGTGACTGTTACAATTTATAAACTGACGTATGTCATATGTATGTTGTTTCTGAATATCTGTAAATTCAGTCATTTTAGAGGCCTTATCACAAGCATTGCAACGATCTCCCCCATATTTGAAAAACCCCTTTTGGGATAGCCAAGTCTTCCCCTTGTTCTTTTGTCTAGAGATAAGTACACTTGGGGATATGAAATTCCCCAAGGTTTTGCCTCTTCTGGGTACCACCTGTATACCCTTATCGAAGATTTCTGCCAATTTTTCATCCTGTCGCAAGATATTAATGTTTCTTTTGAAGATAGATTTGACTTCCTTATAGGCGGGTGATGATATCAGGCCGCACACGCAGCGTGATGACACACACTGCCTGTGCCGGAAACTCCAGACAGACAGCGGCCGCCCGCGAGTCTACGGCCGCCCGGAGTCCACTGGAGTCCGGAGGAGTCGCATACAGGGGAAGAGATCGCTGACAGCGCCTGGGCCACCGCAGTACCCAGACGCTTTCAGGTACTTGGCCTTCAGTTAAATGCGCTCCCTGAGGAGCCGCATATAGCTGAAGCATCCCTGTCGGCGCACGGGCCATCGCAGCGCCCGAGCGCCGACAGTGACTCGAGTATGAGCCAAGGGGGGATTTTTCAGTAAATTTTTTGTACTGAAAAATTCGGCTTATACTCGAGTATATACGGTAACCACAAAGATGGGGGAGATTAGAGCGACGCATTTCATCAACAACCCTTGGCCGGCTTCTTCAGCACGTGTGACACAAGTTTTATTTTATTTACATAGTAATAGAGTGCCAGCAATCATACTCTTGTATAATAGATGTCTTCTCTTTGAGAGAGTATATATATATTTTTTTTTAAAAAATTTAAAGAAAATTTTGTAGGTGCGCGCTAGCATTGCAATCATATGATGGAAACACAACAAATTAATAGCAGCACCCTGAAAACGCTAAAAGACAGTTAAAGTGAATATATGAACTATTAAAATTCATTTTGCAGTATGTAACAAAAATGTGCGCCAAGAACCTCAAATTTTCATGTATTCAAAAAGTTGCAGAAATGCATTTTATAGGTATAGCATAAGTTTTTTTTTATTTTCTAGGCCCACCAGAACCCTTTTTTTTTTTAATAAAAACAAAGTGGAGATCCCTTTGTCTGTGTTTATACGGTAAAGGACAAATATCGGTCGGAAAATCTCGACTGGTATTTGGTCTTTTTTTGTCACACAGGGGGATGGCTTTTATCTGTGGTTTATGGATTCAAGCCCTTCCCCTTCACATCCACATGTTCATGTTCTGCCAGAAAACCGGGCGGAAGAATGCACATGTTCTAAGTTTTTTGGACCACTGGCAGTGTAAACAACCGTCCGGCAGAAAATTTTCTATTAATGTCAATGTAAAAGGTTGACAGTCAGTTTACAGATTGCTTTCAAATCCAAAAACCGTCTGTAAACAGAAAACCTGTGCCGTGGGGACAAGCCCTTTAAAAGACAATGTATTCATATTTGAAATAATTATCTCCATGTTCTTAAAACTAATCAACCTTTAAGTTCCATAATCCCTCTGTGCCAGTACTTCCCTCTCGGTCCAGTGTTGTGTTCCCTGCATACCTCGGTTGATGGACATAACAATACCAAGTATCGGTGCAGTGGGAAAAATACAAACTCATTTTGTGTATATCAAAGCCTTTAATTCTTACCTTTTCATATTAGTGATATTTTTGCTGGATATTTGTTTCTTCAATTAATTACATCTGTGATAAAACTGTAATTGTTCTGATTCATATTGTCTCATATTACATCGAAGCACCAAGGTGGATCAGTGGTTAGTATTGCCTTGCAATTTTGAGGTCCTGGCTTTCAATCTGATCAAAGACCATATCTGCATAGAGTTTGTATGTTCTCCCCATTCAAAAATGCACTCAATGTTTTTTTTTTGCCTTCGTACAAAAACTGTGTGTGTCTGAAATAGGCAAATTCGATTGTGAACCCCACTAAGAACAGGAACCAATGTGCATGGTGACAATTTCTGTACAGGACTGTGAACATGCCGGTGTCATAAAAGTGACAGAAATAACTAAAAATAAAAAAATTCAGTAAGGGTGAATTCACACGGCTTATTGCAGGCGTATAGCGGCACATACTGGCGTGCTGATATACATCTGCTGTTTTAGAAGTACGCGCTGGCTAGCGGGTACTTCTAAAGCACTTCATGTTGGCCCCATTCACTTTCATCTGCTTATTATAGCACTTGATGAGTGCATTGAGTCTACCATAATTGTGGGCCGTACTTCAGCTGTATTGCAGCACAAATACTCTACGAAGTATGGCATGCAATTACACTGTGTGAACAAACCTTAAGACAAATGTGCAAGAGACATCTATAAAGGGCAACACTTTTTTCAAAATACTGTATAAATATAGAATATAAGGTACTAAAACTGAGTATTGAAAATTGCTAAATTAGAAATCACATACCACTGAAATCTAATTTTAGAACAGCGGAAGAAATGTTATTTGGAACTAAATATCATAATGATATTAGACTAAGTCACAATATGCTGTTATGTGCATACTGTGGTTACTGTATGGGGAGATAAAGAGATACGCCACTATCTCAGGCAGTATGGATTCTTGATGTGTTTTTTTTTGTTTTAGAGATAAGAGTAAGGGTGTAACACACCAGTAGCCAATGACAATGCATTTGCTTATTGTCTCCCATGTCCAATTCTCTTTAAAAGTGCAGGACAGAAGCTCTGCATCAGGGACTATCCAGTTCATCTGTACTGATCTGAACCAGCCATGACTTTCTCCGAAGCTGAAAAGGCCGCCATCACCTCTCTCTGGGGCAAGGTTGCAGGCCATGCTGATGAAATTGGAGCAGAGGCTCTGGAAAGGTAACACCAAACTTTTTGATTACTCAAATACTTATAATGACTGTAGCTGCCTCACTACATTACAATGCATTTTGCAATGGTTGTCCTGTAAATTGTCAAATGTGTGACTCTGTATTTGATATTGTCATCACTATCCACATATTCATGGAGCCCATTTGTTAGTCATTTAAACTGATCATGCATTGTCTTTTTTTGCAGGCTCTTCCTGAGCTTCCCTCAGACCAAGACCTACTTCAGCCATTTCAACCTGGGCCACGGCTCCAGCGATCTCAGAAGCCATGGTGGAAAGGTTGTGAACGCCATTGGTAATGCTGCTGGCCACCTGAACGATATTGATGGTGCTCTGTCCGCCCTCAGTGACCTGCATGCCCAGAAGCTCAGGGTTGACCCTGGTAACTTCAGGGTAAGTGCTTCAGAATACAAAGGGGAAGATTTATCAAAACTAGAGAAAAGTGGTGCAGTTGTCAGTAGCAACCAATGATATTTCTGGAGTCTTTTTCCAGAAGATCTGAAATGTGCTTGGTTGCTATGGGTCACTACTCTGCTTTTTCACCTCTATCAGTTCCAGGTGAAAATTAATGCAAGATGTGAGTTTTATGTTATGCTAATTAATGCTAAGCATATTGTTATAGATAATACATGTCTGTGTAAAAATGACTTATTAGGGCAAATTGTATTATTTAGAAAGTCAATACTTCATTATAATTCTATAGTTTAATACATAGGTCTATATTGTCTATAATAATGGAATAATGTATTAATTGATATATTTGTGATGGTATCTTGATTCCTGATGACAATTTCTTTCTCTTGCAGCTGCTGTCCCACTCCATCCAGGTGACTCTGGCTGTCCACTTCCCCAGCGACTTCAACGCTGTGACCCAGGCTGCATGGGACAAGTTCCTGTCCACTGTGTCCGCTGTCCTGGTGTCCAAGTACAGATAAACTGGCCCTCAGTGTAATAACTGGTTCTTAACATATCTTAATCAGTTCAATAAAAGTCATAAAATCATACTGGTTTCTGTGTTGATTATTATGTATCGGACAAAAAGGAATCATTTATTAATGAATCAATACATATATAAATTTTTCAAAGAAAAGCTGTCAAGTCTCCGAGGTGCTGCATCATAATCTACTACTCACCTCTCCTCACTCATGCAGTCCTCTTTATACATGGGGCACCCTAGATACATCACCTCTGGGGTGTCCAGGTATGAAAAGCACTGCAAGCTTCAGGTTTGAGAGGTAATTATTTGCAGTGCTCGGTCTGGGGTTTGTAATTTAAGGGATCTAATGTAAGGGTGCCTTCACATAGTGCATTTATTGGTGCGTTCTTTTTTTTTTTTTTACAGTAAAGCACTGAAAAAAACGCACTGTGTAAAAGCACCCTAAGGTTTTTATTTCTTTACAAACTTAAATGTATTTATTTTAGGGATCGTTATTTGGGGCTGCATTTATATATGGAGTCTGTGTTTATTTATCGGGTCTGGTCTGACGTCTATATTTATTTAAGGGATCTGGTTTGGGTTCTGTATTTATTTATAGGGTCTGGTTTAGGATCTGTATTCATTTATACGGTCTGGTCTAAAGTCTATATTTATATAAGGGATCTGGTTTGAGTTCTGTATTTTTAGGATCTGGTCTAGGGTCTGTATTTAATTATGGGGTCTGATTTGGGTTCTGTATTTATTTATAGTTTCTGGTCTGGGGTCTGTATTAGTTTGTGGTGTCTGTATATAGGAGGTCTAGTCTGTGTGTCCATTTGCTTAGGGTATTTGCTTTGGAGTCTATATTTAAGGGGTCTGGCCTGTTATATTTAGAGGGTCTGTATTTGTTTAGGGAGACTGGTCTAGGGTCCGTATTTCTGCAGTCTAGGGGTTTGTATTTTTTGTAAAAAGTCTTGGGGGTTTGTATTTATTTGGGCAGCCTGGGGTCTGAATTTAATTAGACAGTCTGGGTTCTGAATTTATTTAAGGGATTGTATGCATTTAAGAACTTAGGTTAGGTGTCTGTATTTTTTAGAGCCTCAGTATTTGGAGATTTTAGTCTAGGGCAGGGTGTTGCCAGGGTCCTAAGACATCCAGGGCATGGGCCCTCTGTGTTACATTTTGCTCAATAGGGCTGGCTTCTTTGCAGCATTTTTTATTGCATATCATTAACTGAGTCACATATATGAATGGATACATTTTTTTTCCTGTCATTCATTTGAAGTGTTTTCCACATAGATACTGTTTACACTGTGTAATTTATCTATGATAATGAAATACCTTTAGATAAGTCATGCAATTACAAATAATACACCTATACATAGAGCAAATATATCACCTTACATGCTATCATCATACTGTTACTAAAAGGCCCATTGTACCAAGACTATCAATACCATTAATACCACTACCATGACCACATGTAGTCATGTCAGACCTTATAGTGACTACCAGTTATACACAAGCACCTGCACACATATAAGTGATTATAGTGCAGTTACATCCAGTGACTCACAAGTGATATCTTCTCTTCCCCTTTTCTTCTCCATCCAGTCTAGTCCATGATTTGTCTCTGCAGAATTTACCACATAAGCATTTTAAACGCCTAGGGCCACAGGTATGAAAACTGTCTAGGTCTAAAACTCACTTTGTTGCCTATAGCAACCAATCACAACACCCCTTTCCTTTCGTATAGTGCTCTGGTAAAAAGAGAGGGGCGCTCTGATTGGTTGTTATGGGCAAAAAAGTGAGTTTTAGACCTAGACAGTTTTCATACATGTGACCCCTAGTTTTCCAGCAGCAATCTAACCTTGCCCCACCTCTGTACAAATTCCCCATTAATAGTACCCTAAATTATACTAATGAGTCCCTTGTCTCCCAAACAGTAATAGTACCTCCAGACAGTAAAAGTGCCCTCAGATGGCTATAAGGGCCCCTGTTTGTGCACCTAGTTTTAGTCTTCTTTTTTAATTAGGTACACCACAAATTAGGTAAGCAGATACAGTAGGTAGACACCCTTTTAGTGAAATAGACCCATTCCCTAGTAGGTAATTTGCCTTCCCACATTTGATAGGCATATAGACTCGTATTATATAGCTAGGTGCAGGAGCATCAATGTTAATCTCCACCAGCTGCCAGGGGCCCAGAGCTCTGGTGGTCATCTTAACTGTATGCACGTCCTCAAGATGCGCATACAGTTGAAAGCTCCCTTCCCCGTGGAATACTCTGGTGGGTTGCAAGCAGGCTTGGAGCTTACCAGAGTATATGGCATAGGTGTTGTGATGTAATGTCATCATGCCGCTTGCACCAGGATTATCGTAATAACTCGGGCACAGGGATGATGTCACACCGCCTGTGTGGGATAGGAGGGAATTGCTCGACAGGAGAATGGGAGAGGTTTTATATTTGTTTTATTTTTAATTCGGGCCCTATATACCTACCTATCTACTGTGGGGACCCATAGACCTACAAACCTATTGGGGGACCTATAGATCAAACAACATACTAGAGGACCTACAGATGAAACCAGAAGTTTACATACACTGTATAAAAAGACACACATGCATGTTTTCTCACTATCTGACATGAAATCAGAATAAACCTTCCCCGTTTTAGGTCAATTAGGATTACGAAAAATATTTATATTTGCCAAATGCCAAAATAATGACAGATAATTTTTAAGGCATTTTTATTACTGCAACGTCAAAAGTTTACATCTATTTCATTAGTATTTGGTAGAATTGCACTTAAACTGTATGACTTGGGTCAAACATCTTGGATATCCTTCCACAAACTTCTCACAATAGTTGGTAGGAATTTTGGCCCATTCCTCCTGACAGAACTGGTGTTACTGAGCCATGGTTGTAGGTTGCCTTGCTCGCACCTGCCTTTTCAGCTTTGCCCATAAAGCAAAGTCCAAAACATTGACTTGGTTCTCCTTAAGCCACTTTGTAACCAGTTTGGAAGTAAGCTTCAGGTCATTGTCCATTTGGAAGACACATTTCCGCCCAAGCTTTAACTTCCTGGCTGATGTCTTGAAATGTTGCTTCAGTATTGCCACATAAGCTTCTGATATATATCTACCAACCTACTGGAGGCCCTATATACCTGCCAACCTACTGGGGGGAACCTATAGAACTAATAACCGACCAAGGGGACATAAAGACCTAGCAACCTACTGGGGGGACATAAAGACCTACCAACCTACTGGGGGACATATATAACTACCAGGGAAACTATATAACTACCAAACTACTTGGGGGACCTATATAGATACCTACATACTGGTAGACTTATAGACCTTCCAATCTACTGGAGGACCTATATAGTTATCTACTGGGGGACCTACATACTTACCTACATACTGAGGGTACCTATATACCTACCTACCTTCTGTGGACCTATATACCTACCAACCTACTGGGGGGTCCTATATACCAATCTATTGTGGGACCTATATACCTACTTACTGGAGGACCTATATACCTACTGAGGGGACCTATTTACCTGCCTATTGGGGGACCCTATATATCTTTCTAGCTACTGAAAATGCCTATATACCTGCCTACTTACAGGGGCTATATATACCTACTTACCTACTGGAGGACCTATATATCTACCTATTTACTGGGCTGGCTTATATACCTGCCTGCCAACTTTGAGGGTGACCTCTATATCTACCTGCCCACTGTTGGGGACTATATAAACTACCTACAGGGGGCACATATACCTATCTACCTACCTACCTACCTACTTACAGTGTGTGGGATGTCTATATATCTCCTTATCTAATGGAGGCCAAGATAGAAACAATGGGCGACTCCCTATCCCCAACAACAGGCACCCAGCTTTGCTATCATAGGAAAGCGAGTTGCTGTGGGGGATGGGGCATCACCATGCTTTTCTACATAGGCTCCCATTAGGTAGGATATATTTACACCCCATTCAGTGGGTAGGTATACAAGTGCTGTTTGTGTGGTAAATTATGCAGAGACAAGTCATGGCCAGGAGAAGTCATCATAAAGGTCTGGGCTAGGTGTAAAAAAAAAAAAGAAAATGAACAACTTCCATCAGAGAAGATGACACTTTTTGCACTGTAATCACCTACATGTCTGCAGAGCACCTGGTAGTCACATGTGGTGGTTGTATTTGTGCCTGATGTTGCTGTTGCTGCCGCCACCCCCACGCTGTGTAATTGTGCCACTCTGTGGCCTACTCATTCTGCTGCCACCTCCACAATCTGTCATTGTGCCACTCTATGGCCTACTCATGCTGCTGCCACCTCCACACTATGTCATTGTGCCACTCTGTGGCCTACTCATGATGCCGTCACCTCCACACTCTGTCATTGTGCCACTCTGTGGCCTACTCATTCTGCTGCCACCTCCACAATCTGTCATTGTGCCACTCTCTGGCTTACCTCATGTCTGCACACCTGGTCACCAAGTTTTGTCATTGTCCCCTCTGTTGCCTACTCTGATGCCGCACCCTCCACACTCTGTCATTGTGCCACTCGTGGCCTACTCATTCTGCTGCCACCCTCCACAATCTGTCATTGTGCCACTCTATGGCTCTATCATGCTCTGACCACCTCCCAACTATGTCACTTGTCCCACTCTGTGGCCGACTCATGATGCCGTCACCTCCACACTCTGTCATTGTGCCACTCTGTGGCCTACTCATTCTGCTGCCACCTCCACAATCTGTCATTGTGCCACTCTATGGCTTACTCATGCTTCAGCCCACTCCCCAAGTTGTCACTGTCCCAATCTGGGTCTGACTCATGATGCCGTCACCTCCACACTCTGTCATTGTGCCACTCTGTGGCCTACTCATGTTGCTGCCACCTTCACAATCTGTCATTTTGCCACTATGTGGCCTACTCCTGCTGCTGCCACCTCCACAATCTGTCATTGTGCCACTCTGTGGCATACTCATGCTGCTGCCAACTGACCGCTCTCTCACTTGACCACCCTGCGGTTTCGTAATGCTGTTTCCACCCTCCACCACTCTATGACGTTGCCACTCTGTTTGGTTTTCCCCTTCTTTTAATCTGTCAGAAGGAATGAAAAGGACAAACACAACCAATTGTGTCTTCGGAGAAGCCGTAAGGCCAGTATAACATGGTCCTTTGTTTGCATCAGGATTGTCTGATGATTAGGTAGCCAGAGTGGATACAAAACACAGAAGACATGCAAATATTCCATTTACTTGTCATCTCTGTTTTGGATCAACTGTTCTTTTTAGCTTTAGCAATACTGATGGATTATTGACAGATTGAAAGCGAACACTGAAGGATTAAAGGAAGGGCAAAGTGATCAGTGATGTCAATGCAAAATTACTGCTGACACCCTCTCCACTCTTTCTGTGGCGGGGGCTCTACATGTATCAGCGTTAAACAGAACAGGTTCTGTCATAATCTGTGGAATCATCTTATGATTGTGTAAAAGGAGTGCTCTCTTTGATGCTATAGTGGGATCTTGGCCCTCTGCTTGGTTCTTTATAGCTGACACTGACATTACCCTGTCAGGCTTCAGTTACTTGATCAGTTTTGACCCCATAACCATCCAGATAAGTGAAATGTGAAGCAATTCTAAGAGCGGCGCCTGTAATCTACATGTCATTCTAAATCACAGCAGTGTTTCAATACCAAACCATGCTCCTTATGTCAGGGTTTTGGGCGACACAAGACACGAAAGTGAAGCCCTGACCTGGTCCTAGCCCTGTCCCTGCCTTTTGGGGGAAAGATCCCTTTAAAAGGCCGGCCCCAAACCCGGGAAGACTGATGGCTGCACTGTATGGTGCGGCATGCAGGACAAAAAGACAACAAAAAAAGTAGTGGGCGGCCAAAGTCGGGAACAGTAAGGAAAGTGAGGTACAGAGAGTGAGACAAAGAGGATAACCGGGGGGGGTCCAACCCGGGAACGTACGGGAGCGAGGTACGAGAGTGGAAAAGAGGGGTAACGGGGTCCAAACGAAAAATCAGGGAGCACAGAAACAACAGAAGAGAGAGGGGAACTATAGAGCTTGAGCCAAAATAGCAGGCAAGGGGAAGGAAGCAGGACCTTTTATAGGAACGATGAAGGTAGAACTGAGGCAATAGGGAGGGAAAAAAAGACCCGTAGGAGAAGAAGGTGTCACTCAAGAAGGAAAAAAAATTAACCAAGAGTGTGCTGGAAAATTTTGGCCCGGGGTTGGCCCGGAATCAATTAACCCAGCACAGAATAAAACCCAGTTTCCCTGTGATTGAAACCGCAGTATAAATAAAAACCATGTTACGTGTACCCGGGCCCTGGCCGCGACCAGAGCCAAAGCCGGGGGTGTTTCAGGTCAATCATGACACCTTTGCTTTTCTGCTGGAAATGTTCTAGAAACCCATAAAGGTCTTGTCCAGGAAATGCTTTGTTTTAAAAGTAGTTTTATGCAAATAAGTTTGGAACGAAACAAATTTTTGGGGGAAAAAATTTTAAAAAGGCCAAAACGAATTTTTGGAAAATGCCAAACTCTAGTCATTTATCCACAGTGAAAACAAAATACTGTATCAACATGGGATGGGGAAAGGCACTTGTAGAAAAAAGCCTTTTCCCAAAAAAAACTTTTAAAAACCAGATTAATATTTGCAACTGCAAAGGAACAAAGCCTACATTTTTGGAAAATATGTCTTGTGGTCTGAAAGACTAAAATTGAATTTGTTTGGCCCATAATGACCCAAAGTTAGTTTGATGAAAAAAAGGAGAAGTTTGAAGCCTAAGAAAATCATCCCAACTGTAAACCAGAGGTGACAGCATCTGTTGTGGGGTTGTTTTTTTGCTGGAGGGACTGGTGCACTTTTACAAAAATGATGGTATATGAGCAAAGAAGATTAATTTTTCAATACTGAAACAAAAATTCTCAAGACATAAGCCAAGGAATTTAAGCTGGGTGAAAAAGGGTCTCCCCCAAAGGACAATGACCTGAAACATATGCCCAAAACTGGTGGGGAAAGTGGCTTAAGGATAAAAAGTAATGTTTTGGAAAATGGCCCTTGCAAACCTGTTAGCCATTGAGATTTATGGGCAAAGCTGAAAGCCTGGTGCAAGCAAGGTGACCTAAACATGGCTCAGTTACACCAATTCTTAGGGGGAAAGGGGGGAAAATTCCTATCAACTATTGTGGGAAGCTTGTGTAAGATATCCAAAAAATTTTTACTCAAGTTATTCAATGAAGGGGAGTGTACCAATTAATAATGAAAAAGTTTTTGTAAACTTTTAACTTTGTAGAATAATAAAAATGCCTTTAAAAATTTTCTTCTTCATTATTCTGGCATTGGCAATATAAATAATTTTGGTAATCCTAAATTTACCTAAAATGGGTAAAGTTCATTTGATTTATGTAAGAGGTGAAAAAATGCATATGTGTTTTTTATGTGTATGTAAAATCTGGTTTTAAATGTAGGTAAACTTTTTGCCCCTACTTAAAATTGGTTATAGAAAAAAATATTTGGTTGGTAGGTACATAACCCAATCCCCCACCGTTAAATTTTGGTTTTATAAACCCCCCAAAAGGGAAGTAGTATATCAGCCCTCATTGCTTGGGTTAATTTTTTAGGCCACCATTTCGGTTATTAAAATGCCCCTTAGGTAGGTTGCTCAGTATATAGACCCCTTGTTAGGTAGATAACTTTAAAGGAATTTTATAGGTAGGTACATTTATAGGCCCCCCCATTAGTTAAAAGGGCGTTTCAATGGTAGAAAATGCTCGTTAGTCTGTTGGGCATGATGAAAAATAGAAGAGAAGAAGAATACTTACCTCCTGGATGCTGTTTTTCCATCACAGTGGCTGTTTGGGTCCCGCGTAGCTTGAAAGTTCATCATTCACATAAGAGGTGCAGCCAATCACAAGCCACAACATTCATGTTCCCGTAACGGCTGTGGCCTGTGGATGGCTGCACCCATCACGTGAATGATAAATATTCAAAGCTACTGCTGGGATCACCGGGATGGCTGCAGCGATGGAACAACATTGTTCAGGAAGTAAATATTCTTCTTTTCTTCTGTTTTTCATCATGCCCCAACAGACTCATTTCTACCATCGGCACCCCCATTTTAAGAAAACATATATGACCTTCATTAGGTATGTATTAAGGCCTCCAATTAGTTAAATTAATATATAGTTCCCTGTATAGTCCCCCTAATAGGTATTTATATAGCCCCCCATTAGATGGGATACTGTTAGGCAAGTAGGTATATAGGCCTCTGTTAGTCAGGTAGATATTTAACTCCCCATTAGGAAGGTATATAGGCTCCTTTAAGGTAGGTGTATTGCCTTCCCATTAGGTAGTTATAAAGCCTCCAATAGTAGGTAAATAGGCCACAAATTAGGTAGGCAAATATATAGGCCCCCTGTTATGTAGGTAACTATATTGACTCCCATTAGGTAAGTAAATAGGCTCTCTGTTAGGTAGATATTTGGGCCCCAATATGTAGGTATATAGGCCCCTGTTAAGTATATAGGCATATAGGTCCCTGTTAGGTATGTGCTATATATAGACTCTTGTTAGGTAAGTAGGTATATAACCCTTCCCTCCTATTAGGTAGGTATATAGGCTTCTGTCAAGTGGGTAGGTATACGGCCCCGATTAGGTAGATATATAGGCTTTTGTTAAGGAAGTAGGTATACAGTCGTCCTCCATTAGGTAGGTATTCATTCCCCACATTAGGGAGGCATATAGCCCCCCCCATTTGGTAGATATATATTCCCCCGTTAGATAAGTACCCCAATTAGGTAGGTATCCCTATGACTCTTAAGTCCCTCTTTAATTTAAGTAAAAAAAAAAAAAAAAACATTACCTGTCCCTGAAAATGACAGCAGTCAGTTAAAAAGCTTTTAGGAAATTTCTGGGTTAATAGAATTGGGAGAGAGAGAGAGAGAGCCTGTATGATGTGATATGCTACAGCCATTCATTATACTCAAATTACCATTCAGACTGTCCAGCGCTAAAAGGGTTGGCCACTTTGTTTTTATAATTTGTTCTTTAGGGTTCTTATAGGCTTAGAAAACAAAAACCACCTTATACTCAGCTCTCCTCTCACCTCAGATACATTGGTGCCGCCATTCTCACTTCACCAGTCTTCTGTTTTCTTCCGGTCTTCTTCCGAACTGGACGTCACACTGCATTAGTCATGTGTCGCTACCTGATATCACTGTTCAGAAGTGAACAGCTCCAAATGGTGACGTTGGATAATGGCACTTGACCACTGCAACAAGTCAGTGGATGGATTGGTGACGTCCCGTTTTGAAGCAGAACATAAGAAAACAGAAGACTGGCAGAGAGTGAGGATGACTGCATTGCTGGATTTGATGTGAGAGGGGATATAAGTATAACATAAGTTTAAGGTTTTTTATATTTTAAGTCCACGGGAACCCTAAAAATCACCCCTTTAAAAAGGATTTTTTTTTCATATTTAAAAAAATTCGGTCCGATGTTCTTAAACTTACTCACCCTTTGAGTTCCATAATGCCCATATGGCAGAGCTTCCCTCTCAGTCCAAGTTTGGGTTCCCTGCATGCCTAAGTCGATGTACATAATGTTACCACACAGAGGCATAGCTAAAGGTTTGTGGGCCCTGGTGCAACACTTCAGCTTAGGCCCCTACCCCTGGACAATGGCTGTGGACCATTAGTTTTTATTAACAGGTTCCCTACTTGGCATGATGGATGTCTGTGGGGTGTCTGCCGCAAAAAATATTTCTACTTAAAGGGATTGTCTAATAGCAGAAAATGCATTTTAAATATGGCCAGGTGGCAGAAAAAAAGAAAAACAAGTTATACAGTCTTAGGCCATGTTCACACGGCTTATTTGGGCACGTATTTCAGCCCGTAATTCGCAGCGTACTGCGCGAACTACAGGCTGAAATACGGCCCAGTCATTACGGTAATCCACAGTTCTCATAGAGAACTATGGATTACGTCTCCTCGCCAGCTGCTAGTAAATGACATGAGAGAACTGAGAGAAGGGAGAGAAGTCACATGTCATTTACTAGCGGCTTATAAGCGCCGCTAGTAATGATAGTCTATGGGCCGGCGAGGTGCCTGCCCCTCACTCCCGCACCCGTCCCCGTCCACACAGCATTATTGCGGGGCGTAATTACGCCCCGCAATTAAGCCGTGTGAACATTGCCAAAGTGTCTGTCCACTCTTGCCCCTTCCCTCCGAAAACAAATAGAAAAATATTTGTGAACAGGAAAAAATGCAATTTCGCCTTTGTTTTTTGGGTTTAGTTTTTGTCAGAGTTTATACTAAACAGTTTAATTAACATGCTATCTGCATTCTGTGGGTCAGTACAGGCCAAAAAATACCACCATATTATCACCGCATGTCATCACTTTATAATGACTAATACTGACTAATACTAAGAGATAACTGATTACAGTGAAGTTACATACAGGGACTGACAGGTGATGTCTTCTCTGATGGAAGTTGTGCGCTTTCGGGTTTCTTCTCCATCTGGTCCAGACTATCATTACATTGTCTCCCGGCCACAAATCGTCTACACAAACATGTTAGACTCTCTTTTCCAACACTTCCCTACCTATTCTCACATCTGTACAAACTCCCCATCCAAAGTGCCCCAAATGGAAATAATGTCCCATTTGGTACCCCATACAGTAATTGTATCCCAAACACCCACCAGCCGATAATAGGGTCCCCATTTGTGTCAACAGTAGATAGGCACACACCCCAAATTAGGTAGGCAGATAGGTAGACACTCCTTAAAGGTAGGTAGTTCCCTTTTTGGTATATAGGTATGTAAGCCCTGATTAGGTATATAGGAATCTAAACCCCCTCTAGTTATATAAACCCCCCATTTGACAAGCAGATAATTAGATAGGCCCCCGTTAGGTATCTATATAGGCTCCTTAGTAGGTAGG
Organism: Phyllomedusa bahiana; assembly: GCA_025379985.1. Lineage (NCBI taxonomy): Eukaryota > Metazoa > Chordata > Amphibia > Anura > Hylidae > Phyllomedusa > Phyllomedusa bahiana. The sequence continues at coordinate 174,246 of JAODAL010002827.1, forward strand.
TAAGTATATAGGCCTTCCACAGTAGGTAGGTATATAGGTACCCTCAGAATGTAGGTATATTGGTCCCCTCAGTATAGTATAAAGATTCACTCAGTAGGTGGTGAGATGTACACCCCCAATATGTAGCCCCTCAGGGGGTATATAGGCCCCCTCAGTGGGTAGATAAGTTTAATGGACCCCACAGTAGGTAAGTATATAGTACCACATTAAGTAGATATATAGACCCTCTAAGTAGGTAGGAAGGTAGGTATATAGGGTCCAATCAGTAGGTAGGTATATAGAGTCCCCAAATAGGTAGGTACATAGGGTCCAAAAGTAGATAAGTTGGTATATAGAGTCTCATCAGAAGGGAGGTTGGTATATAAGGTTCTCCTAGTAGGTAAGTACATAGGCCCCAATAGGTAGGCAGGTACATAAAGCCCCCCCCAGTAGGTAGATATAAATGCCTCCCCAAAAAGTAGGTACATAGTATTTCTCAGTAGATAGGTTGGTATATAGGGTACGTAGGTAGGTACATAGGCCCCCACTAGGTAAGTATATAGGGCTCCCCTTATAAGTAGGAAGTAATATAGGGCCTCCAGTAGGTAAGTAGGTATATAGGGCCACCAAGTAGTTAGATAAGTATACACTGTACCCCAGTAGATAGGTAGAGATACAAAGAGATATAAAAAAAAATAATAATAATCATCTCCTCTACCAGTTCCCCTGCTAAGCACCTCTTCTTTGAGCCCAGAGTGGTTGGAGTGACATACCTCATCACACTGCCTGCTCCAGGACACCACTCCTGGCAACTACTGGGCCTTAAGCTATACGCTTATGGCCTTGTACAGGAAGCAGTGCAGACAGCATGATGACATTATTACATCGCGCTACTTGTGCCACGGCATCCAGGGGGCTAAACGGCCAGAATTGGAGGATGCCGATTGTTCTCCCTGAGACACTACTTGCACTGTGCTGGTTGAGGCTATGATCGCTGCGTTTATGTGACCCAGCGTTTTGTGTATATCCCTGGGTGGAAGTGCTTAGAAGCAATTCCCTCAAAAGGTACAAAAGGGAGACACAAACAAAACCCACTTAAAGGGGATGTATCACTTCATCAGTTTGTGTGTTTCATTGTACTCTCAGCTTCTCAGCTCTTCAAATCCAGGAGCATTTCTTCCCCTCCCATCTGGGTGTTTGTCACGGTTCATTCTGCGGTCTCTGCTATGGACTGTCAGCGCGCCCGTGTCTCTCGTGTCCCGGTCGCTGCTGCGACATCCTCTGGTGTCCCTGGCTCTGGTCTCTCACCTGTCCTGATTCCTGGCAGTCTTGCACCTGTTCCTGCTGGCAGGTCTAAGTCGCCATGGCTTACTCCAGCTTCCTGTCATCCTGTGCGCACACGTGCACCCTCTAGAGGCACGCACGCGGCACTGCACTACATTTAAAGAGACAGTGTTCCTAGGTCCAGCCCAGTGACCTCTGACCCCTGGCTTCTTAAAGGGGTTTTGCCACGATCTCATCTCATACCTCCTGTATCCAGCTCTTCAGCTCTGTGTGCTCAGAAGGGGGCGTGTGCGATGCGTTTGAATTGCATATCATGTGACCCTGCAGGATGACATCACCAGGCCTTTCCTCTCTCTAGTCAATGAAAGGTCTGTTTGTGTGTAGAACTGTAAGTAGCTACATTGAAGCTCAGATGTAAAACTTTTGCCTCCAGGCACAAGGGTCCTCGGATCAAATCCCTGCAGGAACCACACCTGTGGATTTTATTTCTCTTTATCAATGTACAGACCTGATTGAGGTTTCTTTTTTTTTATTTATTTGCACTGTTTGATTAATTACTAAGGAGTACAGAGGACAGGAGTAGAATGACAGCGCCTGGGGTTTGAACACTCAGTAGCTACCTGAGAGGAAAGGTGATATCTGAGCATGTGCAACCAGGACTGAGGAACTCTCAGCCCTGGTCGTATCCCCTGGAGATGAGCTGTAAACAATGGATCACTAAAGGAGCAGCTAAAACAAAAACGGTGCAGAATTTTTAATAATGAAGAATGGTGAAAATGTTTATTATTTAATTTACAAACTTCCCACGTCAATTTTACTTTGTGGCAAAACCCCTTTAAGGAATTTCCTTCCCTTGCTTGTTTGTCAGTTCGTTGTTGTGTTTGCTCATACATAGAGCTTGACCCCCTGGCTGCTGTATTGCTGCTGTCTCATCTGTATTTTTTATCATTTCCTGCTGAAGATTGCCGCTGACCGTTGCCAAATACCTGCTGTTACCGGGCATCATACCTAGTTGCTACACCCTGGACTGAAACCATACTTCACCACAAACATCTGGACTTTTGCCTTTCTTTTAAAAACTACCCCCTGGGGTTTTGCCCTTTTATCCTTTCCCAAAGGCCTGGCTTTGTAACGGAGGGGGGTGGTCCGCTGGACCAAACGCAAGCAAATGAAAGTTTAACCCCCGGGGGGAAGGGAAATCTAAGTACCCCCCGGTTTTTCCCACCAGAGCCCCCGAAAGCGGGTTTTGGACTTCCCTGGGGGTGAGGCTACCGGTCGTTCCCTGACTGACTTGCTTTTTATGGGGGCCGGGGAAACAGCGGGGAAAAATTAATCCGGAGGCTTAGTCGAGGACAGGCAAAGGGTCGGGGCAGGGGGGCGTTTTTTCTGGCCCGGAGGCGGGCCCGAGGTCAGGGAGGGGGGAAACGGAAAAGGCCCCAAAAAACCGTAAGCAGGGGGGACTGGTACACGGAAATAAAGGGACTGAACTAAACCCCACCAAAAACGCCCCAAAAAAAACCAAAACCAATGGGATGGCAGCGGTGTTTGGGAGGTAAACCCCATATTTTGGCCCACGGCCGTCTTTAACCCAAATTTAAAAAGGCGCGGGGGCCCTTTAAAATCCGGCCCACCCGTCCCCTGCCCGCCCCTTTAAAGGGCAGGGATTATCGCGGGGGGGGGCCCTGCCCAGAGCGGGGGACGGAGGGGGACTTTTAAGTGGGGGGTTTTCGTTTCCACCCCTTTTAGAGCAGAAGGACCCCCCCAAACCCGGCCCCGGCGGGGGGGGCCGCGGGGGCCGGGGGGGTGCATTTAACCCCCCCCCCCCCTTTAGCTCCCCCCTCTTCCTTTGAAATTTACGGGGAGATCGGGGGACCAAATTGGCTCAGGTTCCCAGAACGCTCCTCCGGGCCAAAGCCCTTCCAGCCCGATAAAAATTAAAAACCCTTCCCCCTCACTGTCTTTTTCCCGGCCAGCACCCCTTGACCTCAAAGATGTTATAAATTGCTAGAAACAGGAAAAGGCGAGACAGGTCTGGGGGGGGGGGGGGGGGGTGGGTTTTAGCCCCAAACCGGGTTTGGGAGGGGGGGAAACTGAAAATTTTTTGGGGGTTTCGTAGAGTCGGGGGCAGGGCGAAGCTTATAGGAAGGGGGTTCAGCCGCGGGGAGCCCCAAACAAAAGGACCCAGGTATTTTGGGGCCCAATTGTAAGGGGGCCCCCTTAAAAGGAACGTACTTTGCGGAAAAACCAAACCCTTTTCCCTTTGGGCTCAAAAAGGGGGGGGGGGCCTACGGTACCGTCACCCTGAGCGGGTGCGGGCAGAATCTCGTGGGCGGGCCCCCGGGACGCTTGAGTTGCCAGGGGCCCTTTGGAGGGCCCCTTTTTACTTGGGAATCCAGGCGGGGAAAAGAGCGAGGTACTAGAGGGAGAGGTGGGCGGGGATTTTAACCCCAAAAACAACAAAAAAGGGGGAGGCCCCGGGGAAATTCGGGGATCAAAAGGGTTTAAAAAACTCACCCCAGGGAAAAGATGGGGACCAGTTTTTCCTGACGAGCGGACACAAGTCCCGGGAAAGGGTGGGGTTCCCCCCAACACCGGGTTTTAACCGTTCAAAACCAAACCGGTTAGTTTGAGGGGGGTATGCAGAAAAAAAATTCCAACTAAAATCTCAACTGACAGCACAGGGACCGCCAAAATTTACGAAAAAAAGGACTCCTCTGTAGACAACAAAAAAAGGGGAGCCCCGTGCAAGGGGAAAATTTTGTTTGGAAAAAAATTTTGGGCCACGGGGGGGCGGGAGGGAAAACCCAGGCAGGGGGATAAAGTGAGCCTTTTTTTCGAGAAGCGACCGGTCACCACCCATATGCCCCGTGTTTCCGATAAGGGGGAAAGGGTCTGTGACAAAGCCCATGGCGCCCATGGGCCAGGGTTTTTCCCCCCCCAGGAAAGAGGCTGAAAAAGGGCCCGGGGGGGCTTGAGGCGGGAAACCCTTATTTCGGGCACAGGAGGAGCGGCCACCAAAGTCCCTAAATTTTGAGAAAAGAGGGGGGCCACCAGTAGTAGCGGGGGAACCAGCTGAAGGGGGACTTATGGTTTTCCGGGTTTTCCCAGTGTTCGGGAAAAATTTGTCCCCACTTTAGGATTCTAAGCCCCCAAGCAGGGGCACATCCCGTTTCCCCAGGGGGCACACGGTTGAAGATCCACGGGGAAAACCCGTGACGAGGCTTTCAGGGGGACAATGTGCTGTGGGGGGGAAGCCCCGGACCCCCCGAAACAGAGGCCCCAAATAGGGCGGGTCAGCTTTGACGTTTTTCCCCGGGTGGCCGAAAGTGTAGCAGGAAGTCAAAAGGGGGCGTTGAGCCACTGAAGAAAAAGGGAAATTTTTTTTAAATGGTGGGTTTGGAAAATATCAAAAAGGGGACGACCCCCCTCCACAGGTGACGCCACTTTCTAGAGCCAGCTTTTATGGCCAGAAATTTCCCACGATCCCCTAGGTAAAATTTCTTCTCGGGGAGAGAAAGTTTTGGAGAAAACCCAAAGTATGAAATTTTAAACCCCGGGAGGACCTCTGCAGGGGAACAGCCCCGGGGCACCCCCGAGGGGGGATCCATTTCCCAAATGAAGGGGCGGTTGGGGTTCCGGGCGAGCAAAAACCGGAGCAGACACAACGCAGATTTGAACGGCTGAAGGCTTCTTGAGCTTCCGGGGGCCAGGACTTGGGATTTGGGGTTTTTTTTTGGGTTTTGCCACCAGAGGAAACCCCAAAAACGCCCGAAAAATGTGGGATAAATTGTCTGTAATAATTGGGAAATCCTAGGAATCCGGTTTAAGGCCCCGAAGGGGCCCCCCCGGGTTTTGGCCACTGCAAAACGGCGGAGAGTTTTTAGGGATCCATCCAGAGGCCCCCTTTTCAGAGGGGCTATGTACCCTAAAAAGGGCCCCGGGTGGGGCCCTCGAAAGGACACTTCTTTTTTTGGTTGGCCAAAAAAGGGTTGGGGACGGAGTCGGGCCCGGGGGACCTGGCAAAAGTGGGGGCGATAAGTTAGAGGGTCCAGGAAAAAAATTTTGGATATCGTTTTAAAGAAAAATAACCACAGCTGTAGGTAGGTCCCCGGGAAAACTTTATTGGGCGAAGCTTTGGAATTTCAAACAGGGGCGTTGCAGAGGGGCCGAAAGGGATAACCGATACTCGAAGTGGCCATTCCCCCCTTTTTAAACGCGTTTTCCAAATCGTCCCTTCCCCTAATACGGATCAAATTAAAAACACCGCGAAGATCCAGGCCCTTGGGGAAAAATTTTCCCCCACGGCCCCGGGCGGGCCCAGGGGGTTTCCCATATCAAGGGCAGAGGGTTGCGATTCCCTTTTTTGGGGGTTTTATTTAAGCCCGTAGTTTGGGAGGGCCCCGAGAGACCCATTTTTTTTTTCCCAGAAGAAGAACCGGCTCCCGCCGGGGGACAAGGAATTTCGGAAAAAACCCCCCTTTGGGGGGGGTTCTCCCTTTATGTATTCCCGACATCACCTTTGTCTCCGGGAGGGGAGTGGGGTAAAAACCCCCCCCCCTTGGGGGGGGTACACCCGTTGCAAACAAGGGACAGTCGTAAGGCGGTTTAGGGGGGAGCTTTTCGGCCTGCCCTCCGAAAAAAAAAAAAATCTGCAAAGTCCAAAAATGGCTAGGTAGACCTGAAGGAGGCTTGGAGACTTTCAGGGAAAACACCCGAAAGGGGCGATTGTGGGTGCAGACAGGGAACCCTTGGGGTGGGCACCGGGGAAACCCCCAAAGCATGACTTCACCTGTGCTCCAATTTCCCAAGGGCCCGGGGTAAGGTCCTGGGAGCCAAGGGGGGGGCCCAGGGAAGGATTTCAGAGGAGGACCAGGCAGGACTAGAAGGGCAAAATTTTCCTTTTGAAGGGGCCCCCAAACTGCAGGAAGAGGGGAAACCGTACGGAAAAGGATGGCGTCTTTAAGGCATTCCCAATGACCGAAAACACAAAAAGGGTTTCTGCAAAGGGGTCCAAAGGGGGGACGAAACCTGGGGCACAAGTTTTTGGCTTTTGAAATTTCCTGCCATCCAGAATCAATAAAAGGGGGGGTGGCCTTTAAATGTGCTTTTCCGGAGAAGCACCAAAGTATACGGGCTTTTGGGCAGACGGGGGGAGGCCCCTTTTTGACACCTAGGGTTTTTCCTCCCCCTACGAGCCCTAGGGCGGAAGTTTTCCCCCGGGGCACCGGGCAGTCCCCCCTTTAAGTGGGCCCGGAAACCCCCCACAATAGGGAAAAAACCAGCGCTTTCTGGCGGGCGCTGGGGAACGTTCCTCCTGGGGGCAGGTGGGCCCCTCTCGGGGCTGCCCTAGGTTCCCTTTTTCAGGGACCAACGGAAAGGGGGAAAAAGGTGACCGCGGAACGGGGGAGGGCCAAAGGGGGGAAAAAAGGGGTGGAAAGGAAGGTTTTTCCCCTTGTTTGGCGGGGCTCCTGTTGCCTTTTGGCGAAGCGAATATCCCCCGGGTGGCCCAAAAAGGGTTAGGTTTAATCCAAGGCCCGCGGTAGTTTCCCGAGCGGGGGAGCTCGTCCCTTTATTGCCCCGAGAGGCCTTTCCAAAAAGTTTGCCACCAACGCTTCGTTTTTCCCGTCCAGCTCCGAAGGGAGAGTGCGAAACTGCAATGAATTTCTGACCCACTGTGGTGTCGCCCTGACGAAAACCGAAGCAGCGCCCGGGGGCCGCCCAGGGAGTACGGCCTGGTTCCTCAAAGACTGTGCGGAACCCCCGGAAAAGGTTTGAAGGTCCCCCGTAAAGGATCCCCCCGAAAAAAAAACCCCATAGTGGCTTTGCCCCAAAAGGGCCCAAAGGCCCTTTTCCAACAAGAGGTGATTATGAAGGCCCCCTTGGGGTCGGGTCTGTAGGAAAATTTGGGGCCCCCTTTATCTCGAGGTTGGGGGAGCACCCGGCGTGAATCCCCTGCACTTCTTGGGGGGTCTCCATCGTAGCGGGGGGGGGGGAAATGGCAGAAAGCAGAGGAAGGGGCCCCCAAGCTGAAGCAGGTTTTGAGCAATGGATGCCGGAGGAAAACGGGGTGGGAGGTGGGAGGGCGGGAGCCGGGGGAGGCAAAACGGGTCGCCCGGTTCTGCATCATGGCCGCCCAGCTGGTCGATACCCCGGCTCTTCGGGCGACGGCCCCTTTTTGTGACGTCCCCGGAGATCGGGCCAAAAAGGTCCCTGGCGGGGAAACCAGGCCGTTTTTGTACTGTAACCCGGGGGGTGGATCCGTGGAACCCAAAACCCAAACGATTATCCCCAAAGCCAAAGCCCGGGAACGGAGTTAAGTAGCCCCCGGTTTTTTACCAAAGCCCGCCGCAAAAACGGGATGGACTTGCTGCGGCGTGAGGCTACCAGGTCGTTTCCCCCGACGTGACTTGCTTTCGGGGGCGGGGCCGGGGGACAGGGGGTTGGTGCAAAAAACGTAAACCGGAGGCTTTGTCGGGGGCAGGCAGAAGGGCAGGGCAGGCGGGGGGGGGTTCGTGGTCAGAGGCAGGAAACCCGGGCAGGGCAGGCCAAACAGGCCCGGGCAGGAAAAATAAGCAGGGGGACTGGTCAAAGGGAAATCCCAAAACTTAACTCAACACACTCAAACCCCCAAAAACCACCAAAAAACTGGCAGCGGGGGTGCTAGGGGGGTAAACCCTATATAGGGCCAAGCGGCCGCATTAACCAATTAAAAAGGGGCCCTGGCCCCTTTTAAAACTGGGCCTTAACGGGTTTGGGTGGAAGCCACGGCGGCGTCAGAGTGGAGAAAAAAGGGCGGGGACTGTAAAGGGTTTTTTTTCGGCAAGGGTTTTCCCGCCCCCAAAAAAAAGCAGAAGGACCAAAGGTGCGGGCAGCCGGAGAACCCGTGCCGGAACCCCGTGCGCACGGGGGCGGCCACGGCGAGGGTGCGGCGCCGCGCGCCGTGAATGCTTCCCCGACCTGCCCCTTCGGTACCCACCCCCCGTGTGTTTCCCTCTGCGCCCGCGGGGGGGACCCAGGAAACCGCCATTCCCCAAGACGTTTTCCAGCCATCCCGGTTGGAAATTGTTATAGTGTTTCTTAATTGAAGGGGAATGTCATCATCCCCCCCTTCAATGTTCGTGCTCACTCCCGAGTCAGTGTGCTCCCACCCCCCCTCTGTCTGAGTCCACATGTCACTGCGTCGTTCCTCTCCCTATGCAGTCTTATTTTGTAAGAGCTGTTTACATTGCACACCCTGCATTCAGTCTAGACAGTCTTCTATGAACTCAGAGCACTGATCTCTTCAACTCTCACAGCTGGAGGTTTGTTACAGTTGAATCCAGTCTTCTATGAACTCATCCAGAGCAGCACAGATCTGTCTCCCTTCTAAGTTTACATGCAGGAGCATTAGGCACCAAGCACAATTCTGCTGTTTTCTGATTTTAGAAGCAATTACTTGGAGCTGCTAGCTGTGCAGAATGAAATTGTTGCTGGCCCTTTATTCTGAGTGAGAGAGGAAGGAATGCACATTCCCATGAATTCCACCGGGGGTCAGACAGAATGTAAATTACTAGAGCCATCAGCCAATGAAATGAAAGGAGGAGGAATCCGACCAGCCCTGGGTAACAGTGTTTACAGAAAACGAAGATAAGGGATCCTGTGAAAACAAGACAGCTTTGCAAATGACATCCAATTGCAAAGTTGCTTGTTTTCACTGTCCCCTTATTCTGAAGACCATTTAATGTAATGATACAACCCCTTTAACTGCTGTGTGAAATCAAACATCCTCTTTGGAGCAGAGTCTAAGGCTACCTCTTGGTGTTCACCAGAGCCCACCGCAAAACAGGTTGGACTTGGTCGCAATAGATGCAGGTTGCTCAGTCAGAAAGATGTAAGACAACAAATGCAAGTGGGAAAACAGACAGGACAAACAAGGGACGACAGGGATAAACAGGGCCAAATACAGAAGGAAGAAAGTGGTCAAATGAGCCGAGGTCAAGCCATGAGATTTTGAGGTACAGAATCCAAGTACTGTAATAGCCTAGAAGGCAAACTGGAATCCAAAATCAGAAGTCACTCAAATAAACACACAGGTACAGAACAATGTGAGAATCACAGGACAGGGAGCAGAGAAATGATTGGGTTTAAATAACCTGCCTCAGCCAGCGATTGGTTACAGCTGGAAAACACCATGAAGCTGTTCAAGCTAGGGACCAGACAAGAAAGAGCCTTAAAGGGGCCATGTACTCATAACAGTTTGTTTCTTCAATAAATGATATTACATAGAGGCATCACCGTGGATCAACGGTTAGTATTGTTGCTGTCCAATTCTGGGGTCCTGGGTTTCAATTTGACCAAAGACCATATCTGCATAGAGTTTGTATGTTCTCCCCATTCAAAAATATACTGAATGTTTTTGTTTTTTTACTTTGCGCGTGTCTGAAATAGGTAAATTTGATTGTGAGCTCCACTAAGGACAGGAACCAATGTGCTGGTGACTATCTCTGTATAGGACTGTGAACATGCCAGTGCCATAAATGTAACAGAACTGACTGAAAATAAAATAATTCAGTAAGACAAACGTGCAAGAGACATCTGTATAGGGTAACACTTTTTTCAAAACACCGAATAAATATAGGATAATAGGTACCAAAACTGAATATTGAAAATTGCTAAATTATGAATCACATACCACTGGAATCTCATTTTAGAACGGTGAAAGAAATGTGATTTGGGACCAAATATCATAGTGTTATTAGACTTTGTCATGATATGCTAAGTGCTGTTATGTGCATACTGTGGTTACTGTATGGGGAGATAAAGAGATACGCCACTATCTCAGGCAGTATGGATTCCTTATGTGTTTTGGTTTTGTTTTAGAGATAAGAGTAAGGGTTAACACACCAGTAGCCAATGACAATGTTTATTATGTTTCCCATGTCAATTCTCTTTAAAAGTGCAGGACAGAAGCTCTGATCAGGAACTACCAGTTCAATGTACTGATTTCCCAAAACCCAAATAGACTTTTCTCCGAAGTGAAAAGGGCCCCCATCAAACCCCTCCTGGGCAAGTTGAGGCCTTTCGATGAAATTGGAGCAGAGGCTCTGGAAAGGTAACATAAAACTTTTTCATTACTCAAATACTTATAATGACTATAGCACAGCATAATGCATAATGACCTTACAATGCATTTTGTAATTGTTGTCCTGTAAATTGTCAAATGTTGACCTGTTATTTAATTGTCATCACTATCCACATATTCATGGAGCCCATTTGTTAGTCATTTACACTGATCATGCATTGTCTTTTTTTGCAGGCTCTTCCTGAGCTTCCCTCAGACCAAGACCTACTTCAGCCATTTCAACCTGAGCCACGGCTCCAGCGATCTCAGAAGCCATGGTGGAAAGGTTGTGAACGCCATCGGTAATGCTGCTGGCCACCTCAACGACATTGATGGTGCTCTGTCCGCCCTCAGTGACCTGCATGCCCAGAAGCTCAGGGTTGACCCTGGTAACTTCAGGGTAAGTGCTTCAGAATACAAAAGGGAAGATTTATCAAAGTGAAAAGTGGTGCAGTTGTCAGTAGCAACCAATAATATTTCTGGAGTCTTTTTCCAGAAGATCTGAAATGTGCTTGGTTGCTATGGGTCACTACTCTGCTTTTTCATACTACTACTGCTAAGCATATTGTTATAGAAAATACATTTCTGTGTAAATGACTTATTAGGGCAATTTTTATTATTTAGAAAGTCAATACTTCATTATAATTCTATAGTTTAATACACAGGTCTATATTGTCTATAATAATGGAATAATGTATTAATTGATATATTTGTGATGGTATCTTGATTCCTGATGACATTTTCTTTCTCTTGCAGCTGCTGTCCCACTCCATCCAGGTGACTCTGGCTGCCCACTTCCCCAGCGACTTCAACGCTGTTACCCAGGCTGCATGGGACAAGTTCCTGTCTGCTGTATCCTTCGTCCTGGTGTCCAAGTACAGATAAACTGGCCCTCAGTGTAATAACTGGTTCTTAGCATGTCTTAACCAGGTCAATAAAAGTCATTAAATCATTTATTGGTGTCTGTGTTGATTATTATGTATGGGACAAATAGGAATAATTTATTAATTAATCAGTACATATATCATGCTTTCAAAGAAGAGCTGACAAGTATCCTGGGTGCTGCATCCCCATCTACTCCCCAATACTCACATCTCCTCACTCATGCAGTTCTCTTTATACATGGGGCAGCATCGGTACATGTGGAGGTACACAGGTATGAAAAGGTTTGACTTGTATTTATTTTAGAGGTCAGTTTAATTTATGGGGTCTGGTCTGGAGTCTGTATATGGGAGGTCTAGTCTGGGTGTGCATTTGTTTAGGGTATTTGCTTTGCTGCCTATGTTTAAGGGCTCTGGCCTGGTACATGTATTTATTTAAGTCTGGATTCTCTATTTATTTAGAGGATCTTCATTTGTTTAAAGCGTCTGCTCTAGAGTCCGTATTTAGGCAGTCTAAGAGGTCTTAATTTATTGCAGCAGTTTGGATTTATTTGGGCAGACTGGGGTCTGTATTTAAGTAGACAGTCTGGGTGGGGGTCTAAATGTATATAAGGGTTGATCTAATCTGGGTCTGTATGTATATACAAACTCTGGTTTGGGGTCTAAATACATTTAAGATGTCTGATCTGAGATCTGTATCAGATTTTAAGGGTCTGATGTGTGTATTTATTTGCGAGTCTGGTCTGAGGTAGGGCGTATTTGCCATTGGGCACCCGTGGGCAGGTAATACAAAGCCTATAAATATTGGGCCAAGCACAACAATAGTGAAATGCTGATGAACCGAAAATAATGATAAACACCTAGTACACAAATGCAACCAGACAATGAATATAATCACAATATTAATAG